>NW_020770480.1:0-22708 GCF_900518735.1 Pseudonaja textilis
TAGGCAAGAGTAGCCAAATGCACAGGTGCAGTATATGTGGTACCTCGGTCAATACTAATAACTGTGAGAGGGATCTTGGAGTCCTAGTGGACCATCGTTTAAATATGCGCCAGCAGTGTGCCGCAGCTGCCAAAAAAGCCAACACAGTTCAAGGCTGCATAAACAGGAATAGAATCAAGATCACATGAAGTGTTAATCCACTTTATAAGGCCACACTTGGAATATTGCATCTGGTTTTGGTCGCCTCAATGTAAAAAAAGATGTTGAGACTCTAGAAAGAGTGCAGAGAGCAGCAAAAAAAGATGATTAGGGGACTGGAGGCTAAAACATATAAAGAACTGTTGCTGGAATTGGGTATGTCTAGTTTAATGAAAAGTTTAATGAAAAGGAAGACTAGGGGTGATGTGATAGCAGTCTTCCAATATCTGAGGGGCTGCCACAAAGAAGAGGGAGTCAACCTATTTTCCAAAGCACCTGAAGGCAGGGCAAGAAGTATTGGGTGGAAACCAATCAAGGAGTGAAGCAACCTAGAACTAAGGAGAAATTTCCTGACAGAACGATTAACCACTTGCCTCCAGAAGTTGTGAATGCTCCAACACTGGAGATTTGGAAGAAGAGATTGGACAACCATTGGACAACCCTAACCCTAACCCAGAACTGGTCAGATCCTGCTGAATACCATCTCTGAATGCTCCGGCACTGGAAGTTTTCAACTAGAGATTGGACAGCCATTTGTCTGGAATGGTCTAGGGTTTCCTGCCTGAGGAGGGGGTTGGGCTAGAAAGCCTCCGAGGTCCCTTCCAACTCTGTTATTCTGTTCTGACCAAATACCCAGGTTTATTTTTGATTATTATTTCCCCTGACGTATAAGTTTTCAAATTAAGATTTCTTGATCAATTCAGCTCACTTTGTTGATTTCCTGAAAAATCTGAACAAAACTCTCCTACTCAGGCTTACTTTATTTCCTTTGATCATTTAGGGTATTTTTTTTTTTAGGACAACAGCTCATTCACGATTTTTATCGGGCCACTTTGTTCCCCATTTATTAGAATATTTGCCTGTTGCGTGTGGTAATTTGTAGTGACGACATTTTTGAATCTGATGCCGAGGTTCATATTATATATTTTTTGAATTAAGAAATGCCAATATAAATTATCAAATGCTTTTTCAGCATCCAAAAATATAAATGCAAATTGTTTTTCTGGATGGGCTTCATAGAATTCTGAAATGTCTATCACTGTTCTTAAATTATTCTTAATTTGTCGAAATGGGAGAAATCCATTTTGATCTTCATGGATATGTGTGTTTACAACCTATTTTAATCTATTGGCTATTATAGAAGAGTATAGTTTGTAATCTGCATTCAGGAGCGAAATTGATCTATAATTATTAATATGTCTGTGGTCTAGGTCCTCCTTCGGGATCAGCAAAATTAAGGCTCCCCTCCACGAGTCCGGCATCTTGCTGCTAAGAGTACCTCATTAAATACTTCCAGCATCAGTGGTCCAATTTGTTCTATGATTGTTTTGTAAAGTTCTACAGGTATCCCGTCCGGTCCTGGCGCTTTATTGTTACTTTGCTTCTCTATTGCTGACTTCAGTTCGGACCATGTTATATTTTTGTTTAATAATTCTATCTCTTCCTCTCCAATTGCTTTATCATTCGTTTCCTCTAGGTATTTCATTATTTTGTCCTCGCAGACTTCTTTTTTGTATAATTTCCTGAAGTATTTAAAAGTGATCTCTTTTTTCTTCTCTATCTTCTCTTGCAAATTGCCACTCTCGTCCATTAATTGGTGTATCAATCTTTTTTCTTTCGTTTTCTTAAGTTTGTGGGCTAACCATCTCCCTGACTTATTTGCATGCACGAAGTAGATTTGTTTAGTCATTTTCAGACTAATCTCCAATTTTTCTTGTTCCAGTAAATTTAGTTTGTGTTTAGTTGTTGCTAACTGGTTCGGTATTCTTTGGTTTTGGGGGTTCTTTTGTAGTTAGGTTTCTAAATCTTTAATTTCTTGTTGTAGGTTACATTGTTGGGCATACTTTCTTTTATTTCTCATAGCATTGTAAGAGATTGTTATTCCTCTTATAAATGCCTTCAATGTGTCCCATATATTTTGTTTCGAAGTTAGTTCATTATTATTTTCCTTTAAGAAGAAGTTCAGTTCTTCTTTCAGTTTGTTAGTATATTCTTCTTTTATTAAGTGAGTGTTAAGAGTCCATCCTTTCTTTGGTTTTCTTCTACCTCTCCAGGTTATTTGAATTGGGTTGTGGTCAGCCCAGTCATTTGGTAAGATTTCGCTATCTTTGATTTCATTAATTAATTCACCGTTTATCCAGGCCATATCTATTCTTGTCCAAATTTTGTGTGGGTTAGAATAATAAGTAAACTGTTCTTTTTGGGGGGTTTAGTTTTCTCCAGATATCTACCAGATTCATTTCATTCATCATATCCTCACATGGCTTCAAAAATTCTCTTTTTCCTTTTTTGTTCTTACTCCTGTTACTATGATCCTTCCGGTAGTCACCAATAGAGTTAAAATCGCCAATCAGACAAATATTGCCATTTTCAAAATCTATTATTTTTTGGTGGAGATGTTTGAAAAATTTACCTTGATCATCATTTGGGGCATAGATTACTACCAGTAAAAATGTAATGCCATTAATCGAGATTTGTACCACCAGAGTTCTTCCTTCAGGGTCCGCCCAGATTAACTCAGCTTTTAAATCATCTCTCACATATATTGCAATACCTTTCTTTTTGTGTTTATCTGTTGGTGCTGTGAATAATTTTCCCAGTTTCGGACAATCTAGGAATTTCTCCTCACTTTTCCTAATGTGTGTTTCTTGTATGCAAATTATGTCAATGTTTTGTTTTATTAGTTTGGTTAGAATCCTTTTCCTTTTAGCTCTTGAATTTAGGCCGTTTATATTGATGGAAAGAATTTTGCTTCCTTCCTCCATTTACTTAAGTCTGCCTCGCTTTTTGTCTCCTAACTATACGGCTCTCTTCTTGTGGTTGATATGGGGTTGTTTCTTCTCTTTTTTGTTGTAAGTTGTCTTTCCCTTGAGTTTGGACAGATCTTTCTTCTTTGTTCCTATGGCGGTTACGATCTTCCTGCATGTTCCTTTGGGTTTCCTCCCTAGTGTGTTGATCCTCCATGGTTGTTAGCTGTTCTAGGAAGTCTTGTGCTTGTTCTATTGAATCTATTTTAATTTTTCTTCCCTTCCATGATATTAGCATCCCTTCTGGGATTAGCCATTTGAATGAGATTTCTTTTTTATTTAAGTAATTGGCTAAAAATTTATATTCTTGCCTTATGGTCCTCACTTTTCTTGGAATCTGCTTAAGAACTATGATCTCTTTGCCCTTATATAATATTCTTTCATCTCTGGCCATTCTAAGTATTAGGTCTCTCACACATCTTCTTGAAAAGCGGATATGGATCTCCCTTGGGCAATTGTGACACCTTGCGTAACTGGTGTTCACCCTATAGACTTCGTCAAATTCTTTGAGTAAGTCATCTTTCTCTTTTTCAACTAGTTCAGCCAACAAACCTGCCATTAATTGCTCTAGTTCTTCATTTTTGGATTCCTCCACGTTTTGGAACCTTAGGTATGCAGGTGCTCTGTCCATCTCAAGTTGGACCAAGGAATCTTCCATTTCTCTATTAACATTTTTAAAGTCTTCCTCAGTCCTTTCTAGGTTCCTCTCCGCTCGTTCTGTCCTCTCTATTTCTTTTATTTTTATTTCAGTTCTTTCCATGGCCAATTGCATTGTCCCAACCTTATCTTCAACTCTCTGTATAACTCTCTCATCTCCTCTTTTAATTTACCCATTTCTTCCTTCAGTTCGCTAACATCGGCTCTGGTCTCATTGTGATTCCTAATCATGATCTCCTGCATTCTAGACATTGATTCTTGCAGGGATAATAATGTCGCTTGTAGATTGGCATTAGTGACGGTCAGTTGTTTTTCTCCTGTCAAGGTCTCTTCTATAGTTTTCTGCGTTGTTGGGGAGGCAGTTGCCAAAGTTGTCATCAAGGTGTGGGTGTTCTTCCTTCCCATTTTCAGGGCCGTGGTTGTTGTGGAAGTCGTCTCTGATAAGATTTGTTTTTGCAAATGGACAATGTTAAGAATATTATCCCAAATTACCATTCGATGAAATAGCCTTTTAAGTGTGATTATAAGTCTATTTACTAAGCTTACACACCAAGTTATTTTAGATCTCTTTCTTCGGCCCAATCTGTCATTTAGGCAAGTTAAATTCCAATTCAATAAAGTGTTATCAGATATTATACAATAGAATGTTATCAAATATTATGTATTATATATTATTCTCTATATTAAGTTCATATACCAGAGTTAATTATATTTTACCCCTAATAAATCATTACCATATCAAATCAAAGTTGTTTAAAGCTAACAACCAACTCTAGAATTTCTCACTCTATATATACCTTTATCCTATAATGTATATTAATATTTAAGGTTCCAATTAATCTGAGACAACCTTATTTAACAGACCTTAAAATTTTTGTATATTCAAGAGACTCTAATCAGTAAACCCTAATAACTATAATAAGCAGTTTGCTTTTACACCTGTATTTATAACTATTATAGAAAGAAAGGAAAGACCAAGAGAAAAAGGGAGAGAGAGAAAGAGTGCGGGAGGAAAAGGGTCTTTTCAATTTTGGGGAATCACTAGACACGTATCTGTGGGATTAGATCCATAAAAAAACAAGTCTGAGTTGGGGCTGGCGTTTTAGTCTTATAGTCTTTCCTCCTGGGTGCACCAAAGGAGCAGGGAGAGGAAGTGCTGACTAATTGCTGTCAGCGCTCAGCGATCAATCTTTACCAGGCTTCCGTCTGTCTCTTCCTTCTTCTTCTTCCCTCTTCTTCTTCCCTTCTGCCAGCAATTGTCAGTCCACAGTCACTTTGGGCATCCGCCTCAGATCGATCACTTTAGAAATCAGTTTTGTAGGCAATGATGCTAAAAGGAAGAGGACCTTGCATTTAAAAGTCAGTGCGTAGCTATCTCACTCTCTACAGCTCGGTCTGGCCTCCTTCGCAGCTATAGCCCTCTCCTAGTCTTCTAGTCTTCTCAGGCGCTGATCCCAGATGGCAATCCACTCCCGAGCTTCTTAAATTTCCCACTGCCTTCTTCTCTCCTCAACAATCTTCTTCCAAATGCTCCAATCCACACTTTCACTTTAAGTGTTGAGCCATTCTATCCGCGTTTATCCCCCTTTCACTTTTCAAACTGCTTTTCTAGCCGCTTGTCTCCAGCTTCCCAGAACTGTTACTCACAATGAAACTGGGAGAGTCAGACCGATCTCTTTCACGGCTTTTGTAGTCCTTCTGCCCTTTTCTGCTTGGATCTTTCAGGCTGTCACTTTTTGCTTTGTCAGTTCAGTGACAGACCGGACTTTGGAGCCGCCATTAGCTGGCAGCTGGATCAATCGCGCTGGTCTCAGAGGCACTTCCTTCATTGCTGGGGAGTTGCCTTCCCCAAACAGCAACCCGGGGGTCCTCTATTCTGGCACGAAGCTCTACAGGTTTTGTGTATCCACTGGGGATCCCTCCAAACACAAGAAGAGGTGTTCGAAAGCCACAGCTGGGCTTCTCCACCTCTGGATGTCCCTGTCCTGCCACCGGAAGTCCAGGACAACAGCTCATCCACAAAGGAACTATACAGGTAGTCCTTGACTTATGCCCACCACCAAGCACAGCATTTATGTTGCTAGGCAAGACAGTTGTTAAGTGAGTTTTGCCCCATTTTACAATGTTTCTTGCCACAACTGTTAAGTGAGACACTGCACTTGTTTAGTTCATAACATGGTTGTTAAGTGAATCTGGCTGGCCCATTGACTTTGCTTGACAGAGAGTCTCAAAGGGGGATCACATGGCCCTGGGACCCTGCAACATACCAGTTGCCCTGCATCTGAATTTTGATCATGTGACCTTGCAGATGCTGCAACAGTTGTAAGTGTGAAAAATGGTCATAAGTCACCTTTTTCAGCGCTGTTGTAATTTCAAATGGCCACTAAATGAACTGTTGTAAGTCGAAGATTACCTGTAGTCTAGACAAATTTGGGAAAAAGGGGCGAGGGGCATATGGATGAAGACTAGGAATGATACAAACTGCAAGGCTCACCAATGAGAGGAGACCAGTATACAAACAAGCAGAAGTAGTTAGGCAGAGGAGATGTTCCACAACTTTTAATGACAAATAGCTTCATTGGCTTCATTTCAGAACTTGACTGTCCTGGCGCTGCGAAGATAAAGTTCTGGGCCTGTGTCCAAACCACAACAAGGTCTGCTTCTCAGGTTTAATTATATATGCTAAAATTACTCCTTCTAGGCAACATGCAATCAGCCATCAGTGAATGTCTTGCTGGCAGTTTGCCACGTTGCAGCACATCACGTACTAATAGTGTGAGGAAATGAGTTTTCATGGGTTCTTTAAGGAACATGGAGATACTTTAGTTTGCTTTATTGTCATTGCACCTCATACAATGAAATCAAACACCATCTTCAGCGCACATCATGACCATGACCATGAAAATAAAAACAAACACACATCCTTCACCCTTCACACATTGAACCGGAAATCCCCAACACTACACCAACATTGCACTATACAGCAGAATTCAAAAGAGCTACTGCCCTGGGATAGAAGCCGTTTTTCAGGCTATTTGTCCTTGTTTTATTATTCTGTACCATCTGCCAGATGGTAATAGTTCAAGAAATGGATTCCCAGGATGAGATGGATGTTTGAGAATGTTTTGAGCTTTCTTAAGGCAGTGGGAGCTATAAAGCTCTTCCAAAGAGAGGAGAGGGCAACCAATGATCTTCTGGGCAATGACATTAACCCTCTGGAGTGCTTTCCTATCTGCCACTGTGCAATTGGCAAACCATACAGAGGTGCAGTATGTTAAAATGCTCTCTATGGTGCAGCAGTAGAAAGTCACCAGCAGTTTCTCATTCAGTTGTTTTCTGAGAAGCCTCAGGTAGTATAATTTCTGCTGGGCCCTTTTTTAAAAAAATTTTTTTATTGGTTTTTAAAAACAAATATAAACAAACAAAATATAAAAACATCAAGCTATCTTCCATATACGTACATACAGTGTGCCGGTTGGTATACAAATTGTTTTGTGCTTCCATTTCGTAGCCTTCAATTACGATTACATTGCATATAATCTCATATTTTCAATCAAAAATTAAATACCTTAGTATCATTATTAATCAATCATTTGACTATACTTTTATTCATTCATGTTTTAAAAGATAATCATACTTTACTTAGTTTATTTTATAACAGTTCATATTATCATCCCAAATCTATCCTTTATATATTTATTATTTTCTAGAAGTCTACATATTTCATTACTGTATTTTATTGTCTAACCATTGATAGAAAAGATCCCAAATTTTATAAAATTGTTTATCCTCTTGTTCTCTCATTTCAAATGTCAATCTACTCATTCTAGCACATTCCAATATTTTCTTAATGATTTCCTCCTGTGATGGTATTTTCTCATTTTTCCAGTTTTTAGCAAATACAATCCCAGCCGCTGTTACATTTACAATCAGGTATTCCAAGTCTTTACTATATATTTCAGGTAAAATTCCCAATAAAAATATCTCTGGTTTCAAGTCTATATGTTTTTTGGTCATTTTTTCCAACCACATGTGGCTTCCAGGTTGCCAGGCTTCGGCGACAGCAGGGATTTGCATTTCCTCGTGATCCCTGCTGTGCTCGCCGTCTTGGTGCCTCCGATCCAGATGGATTTGGAGGATAAGGCTGCCCTGTAGAGGCAGCCGAAGATAGGGAGGATCTGGGAAGGGGTTTGGGGGTGTCGCAGACCCCCTCCTCACCCAGCTTAACCTCCTTTTCTCAAGGCGGTGTAGCGGCGGTCAGATGGCCGCCACAAAGAAGCTGGCAGCTGGAAAAGATTGTGCTGGAGGAAGGAGGAGAAGGAAGATTTAAACCGTGAAAGTCTTGGCTGTACCGGGAAAATAACAGCTTCTAAAACCCTGGAGTGGAATTGTTTATTGCCTGAAAGATACATTGTATCCCTAAGAAGAGAGACAGCAGCGGAGAAAGCTACCAAGGGAAACCTTTTTTTTTTTCTACTCACTCTCCCACCCCACAGAAGCATCAAATGTAGAACTGGAAAATGCATTGGGCACCGAAGATATTTTAACCTGGAAATTATCAGAGAAAGGACTTTGTACTTAACATCCTCAGAAATTGGAAAGCCCGCATTGGAGGTATAGATTTCTGAGCGTTTAAAGGGAAATTGTTGCTCTTAGTGGGGGGAGAGGAAAAAAACTTTTTGGAGCAGAGCCTGAAAAAGGAGGAGACTACCTAGAATTTTAAAGAAAGATACATTTTAATGGGAACCTTCTGATCAATCAGTAACCCCATAAAGAGAAATTGAAGAGGGTTAAAAAAAAGTATTGAAAGAAACAGTTATTTGGACTTTTTAGTGACTTTGGAATTTTTTTGGAATTACCCTTGATTAAAAATACTTGGGTGGTTGTTTTTGAAGAAATCTTTCTCTTCAGGATGGCATTGCTTTTGGATGAATTAAAAACTCAATACCAAAAATTTAAGAAAGAAGAGCAAGATGGAAAAGATTCTTTGGGCACTCTCTTTCAATTTTTAGAAATGGCGGTACGCACTTATGAAAAATTGACTACGCAGCAGGATGATTGGAACAAAGAAGAAGAAGAAGCCATTTTGGATGAGCAATGGGTTCACTTTGGGGAGGAGGAGGAAGAGGAAAAGAAAAAGGGGATTTTAAGCGTGGAGAAAACAATCCAAAAAGAGAAAAATGAGATGAAAGCTGGATATAAGGTTAGAAAACAACAGAAAGTGAGTAAGCAGAAGAAGAAAAGGGGAGAGGAGAGACAAGGGGATAAAAAAGGCAAGGAGAAAAACAAACAAGTGAGGGGAGGGGATGAAAAACCTTAATGCTGGGAAGCAAGACTCTAAGAAACAAAATCTATTTAGAGACAATGGGTAAATTTAAATGAAAAAGGGATTCTGGAAGGTACATAAAAGTGTGATTTTCTATGTGTATTCAGAGTAGAATGTGTATTAGTATGTATGATTTGCTCTTTTATAGTATTCCTGGTGGGTTATAGGCTTACATTTTGTAATTTTAGCCTATTTGCTTTTCTCATAAAGTTTTTTTGTGTGTGTGTGTGTGTAATTTTAGAATGTACTAACCAGAATCTCAATATAATTTAAGTGTTATATTAAGTATTGTGAAGTTAGGGAAAAGAGTTAAAGGTGTTATTCCAATTACTTTACAGGAGAGTATATTTAAAGAAAAAAGATGAAAGGATAACTGTAAAAGAACAGACAAAAAATGTTAAGTACTATGGATTGTATTGAGATAAGATAAACAAAATATAATTAAGAAATATAAAAGAGGGAAGAAGTTATACAGAAAATTGAAAATGGTAATAAGATATGGATTGACATATAAAGTAAATATTGTTTTTGAATTTGTGTCTGTGCGAAGAGTTTTAACCCGGGATTAAGCAGCTTTCAGAAATGAGGTTTTTTGTGTTCTATGTTATGTATGTTTTGTCTATTGTTTTTTTTTTTAAAGGCAAAAATTTTGATTAGTAAGAAATATAATCTGGACAACAGAATGAAAAGGAGAAATTGGGATAGGATATGAAGATGAGCAGATAATGTAACTGCACATATTACATTTGGCACGTTTTATTGGTTCTTCCAGAAAGATTTTTTATGTTAATATGCCTTGACTGTTTGTATGTTTTGTAAAGTTAACAAAATTTGTTTTTTTTTTTTAAAAAAAACAAAAACAAAAATCAAAATAAGTCAGAGGAAAATAGAAGTGTGATGATTGAATAGCAGATAAACTAGAAAAATAACGTTATTGAATAAGAGTAAATGAGATAAATTAGAAAAATGTGATATAAAATAATGTTTTACCTGCTTTGTAAAGATCTATGATGGAAAGCGGGTTTTTTTTAGTGTTTAATGATGTTTTGTCTTGTTTGTTTCTTGTTAAAATTAATAAAATTTGTTTCAAAAAAAAAATTACGATTACATTGCATATAATCTCATATTTTCAATCAAAAATTAAATACCTTAGTATCATTATTAATTAATCATTTGACTATACTTTTATTCATTCATGTTTTAAAAGATAATCATACTTTACTCAGTTTATTTTATAACAGTTCATATTATCATCCCGAATCTATCCTAAAATCATTTTGTAGATATAATAAGAAAGAAGTACATCTTTATATATTTATTATTTTCTAAAAGTCTACATATTTCATTACTGTATTTTATTGTCTAACCATTGATAGAAAAGATCCCAAATTTTATAAAATTGTTTATCCTCTTGTTCTCTCATTTCAAATGTCAATCTACTCATTTCAGCACATTCCAATATTTTCTTAATGATTTCCTCCTGTGATGGTATTTTCTCATTTTTCCAGTTTTTAGCAAATACAATCCCAGCCGCTGTTACATTTACAATCAGGTATTTCAAGTCTTTACTATATATTTCAGGTAAAATAAAAATATCTCTGGTTTCAAGTCTATATGTTTTTTTGTCATTTTTTCCAACCACATGTGGATTTTAGTCCAGTATTTTTTAGCATCCGCACAAGTCCACCACATGTCTGATGACATTTCCAACATCTTTCGGATTTATTCTTGAACATTCTTGCTATTCTTGTTGGGGGAAAATGCCACCTGTAAAACATCTTGTACAAATTTTCTTTATATGCTGTGGACATTGTCATTTTATAATTTTGAGACCACAATTTTTGCCATTTCCCTAAATCAATCCCATATACAAAATTCTTCCCCCAAGCAATTATAGTTTCATTAACTTCTTCTTCTAATTTAATTTCTAATAAATATCCATACAGTTTTTTATCACCTTTTCATCAGTACCTGTCAAAATCTTATCAAAATCAGTCAATTTATCATAGAAACCTTCCATTTTAGAATCTTTATCATACCTTGAATGTATTTGCGCATATGAAAACCAATTCATCTTTATACCTTGTTCCTCTAGCTTTTGTATAGATTTGAGTTCACCCTTTTCATTCAATATTTTACTGTTGTGGTTGAAAGGATCGATCCTGTTGGGAGTTTTGACTCTGATGACTGTTAGATCGTGGATTGACGTCAGAACCAGGAAACGTTAATCTGAAGGGCAAGCCAGTTACTTAGCACGTTGCCTTAATGGGTATAAAAGGACACAGCTGAGCTGGTGCATTTCGCCAGGAACAAAATAACTATTTTGAATGAGGACGTTACAGCAAAGAGCTCTCTGTTTGTTTGAATTTCGAAGGGGAGTCCTAACCGTTTCTGCCAGTCGTTATCTTGTTATTTCTTTCAGTTTGATTTGATTATGAAACGGCTGCTTTCTGTTTTGTTTGTTTGAATTTCGAAGAGGAGTCCTAACAGTTTATGCCAGCCATTATCTTGTTATTTCTTTCAGTTTGATTTGATTGTGAAACGGCTGCTTTCTGTGTGTTTGAATTTCCAAGAGGAGACATAACATTATTGTTCCTGGCACCAAACAAACCATCTTTCAAGCAAGATGGATTTAAATCAACTGCAGTGTTTGATGAGTCGGAAGAATACGTTTGAAGTGGCTTTGTGAGTTATGGACAATTCTGATTAGCCTGATAGGTTCCGGGAAGTCTGCCAAAGACTGGACAACTGTGCTAATTTATTCCTTTTGAATTCGGTTTTGTTTCTGTTTGAATATTTTGAATTTTGAAACCTTGTCTTCTCATCTAAGAATATAGGTGAGACATAACATTTTTGCTTCCAAGTCCAAACAAACCATCTTCAAATCGAGATGGATACAACTCAACTGCAGCATTTGGTGGAGCAGCAACAGCAACAAATAAACCAGCTGTTACAAAGTAACCAGACCCTCCAAAACCAGGTAACCCAGTTGCTGAATCATATTTCAAGCTTGCAAATTCCTGCTGCTCCTTCAACCCCTCCCTTGAGGAAAAGCCCGGTATCCATGCCGGAGAAATTTTCAGGACAAATGGACATGTTTCCGGCATTTCTGGGGCAGTGTCAATTATTTATGTCCTTGAGGCCTGAAGACTTTCCAAATGACCGGGCTAAGACAGGATTTATTCTTAGCCTTTTGTCCGGGCAGGCTGCCAAATGGGCTACTCCCTTGTTAACTCAAGATAGCCATTTACTGGATAATTTTCAGGGTTTTCTGCAACAAATGAGGGTTATGTTTGAAAACCCAATTAAAAGTCAAACTGTGGATAGACGTTTATGGGACATTAATCAGGGGAAACGTTCCCTGCAGGAATACGTTGCAGAATTTCGTTTGCTGTGTATGGATTCTAACTGGAACGAACCAGCTCATATGGCTGCATTCCAGGAAGGCTTGTCTGATGCCATCAAAGATGAGCTGGTCCATGCAGAGCGGGCTTTAACTTTGGATGCATTGATAATTCAGTGCTTACAGATTGAAGCCCGTTTACAACAGCATGGAAGCAGACGGCCCGTTGTGGAACCACCTTCTCTTTTTCGTTCACAAGCTACAGTTAAGACAGAGGAGCCGATGGAGTTGGGAGCACTCCGCCCTCGCTTAACGGCGCGAGAACGTTCGAGAAGGTTTCAGGAAGGCTTGTGCCTTTATTGCGGGGGTCTGGGACATTTTGTTAATTTCTGCAAACGGAGAGGGACCCGCAGACCCGTACCTGAAACCACTCTTGACTCATCGGGAAAACAGGGTAGACCTGACCTTAAGGAGGCCCTAGGTCGGGCACGTTTCACATCTAGGCCCAGCACTGAACCTGTTACAGATACTACAGTGGTTGGAATTTATGATTCACGATGGCTGAAAGGACGGTTTCAGTACTTTGTGGGGAGATTAGAAAATGAAACGGAGATTCGTTATTGGCAGGATGTGTCCAAGGTACATGCCCCAGACCTTATTCGAAGATATCAAGCACAATTCCCTTCAAAACCACATCCTGATCGTTAGACTCGGGGGAAGGGCCCTGCGGTGGGGGATAGTGTTGTGATTGGAAGGATCGATCCTGTTGGGAGTTTTGACTCTGATGACTGTTAGATCGTGGATTGACATCAGAACCAGGAAACGTTAATCTGAAGGGCAAGCCAGTTACTTAGCACGTTGCCTTAATGGGTATAAAAGGACACAGCTGAGCTGGTGCATTTCGCCAGGAACAAAATAACTATTTTGAATGAGGACATTACAGCAAAGAGCTCTCTGTTTGTTTGAATTTCGAAGGGGAGTCCTAACAGTTTCTGCCAGTCGTTATCTTGTTATTTCTTTCAGTTTGATTTGATTATGAAACGGCTGCTTTCTGTTTTGTTTGTTTGAATTTCGAAGAGGAGTCCTAACAGTTTATGCCAGCTATTATCTTGTTATTTCTTTCAGTTTGATTTGATTGTGAAACGGCTGCTTTCTGTTTGTTTGTTTGAATTTCCAAGAGGAGACATAACATTTTACCTTATCTAACTGTTTGTTCCTTTTTGTATATTATAGGATAAGAAACTGCTTCAATAGTCAATAACCAGACTGGAATTTTCAAATAACATTGTCTTTTAATCTTCTCCCAGTTTAACCACAGAGACTCATGTATATAATGTCTTCTAAAATACCCCTGTGTTTTAGTTCCTTTATACCATAAAAAGCATGCCACCCCAACAACAAATCATGTCCTTCTAATGTCAACAATCTAGTATTTCTTAGTGTTATCCATTCCTTACCCCACATCAGATTTGTAGCTTGATAATACAACTCCCAATTAGGCAAACCAAATCTTCCTCTAATTCTAGCATCTTGCAAAAGTTTTAACTTTATTCTCGCTTTCTTACCTTGCCATATATATTTCAACACAATTTTATTTAGATCTTCAAAGTAATCTTTTCCAAGCCTAATTGGAATTGTTTGAAACAAATATAAAATTCTGGGTAATATATTCATCTTGATTGTTGAAATTCTCCCTATTAGTGACAGCTGTAAATTTTCCCATTTCGGCAGATCTAGCGCTATCTGCTGTTTAAGTTTGATATAATTATTCTCTTTTAATGTACTACATCTTGCTGTCAAATATATCCCCAAGTACTTGATCTTATTCGTGACCTGAATTTTCAATAGGTCTGCCAGTTCTTCCTTTTGTCTTAATAGCATATTCTTTGTCAAGTTCTTCATCTTATCTTTATTTATTTTCAAACCAGCCACCTTTCCATATGTCTCTATCTTTTCTATCAATGTTGATGCTGTTTCTAAAGGGTCTTCTAAGATGAAAACTAGATCATCTGCAAATGCTTGCAGCTTAAATTCTTCCTTTTAGATTTTCATTCCTTTTATATTCTTTTCATCTCTAATATTTCTGTTTAGCACTTCCAAAGTTAACACAAACAACAAAGGTGATAGTGGGCACCCTCGTCTTGTTCCTTTTCTTATATTGATAGAGTCTGTCAGTTCTCCCTCTATCATTACCTTTGCTGTTTGCTTATAGTATATAGCTTCTATGGCTTGAATAAATTTTCTAGCAAAATCCATCTGTTCCAACAGTAATAATGATGAATCGCCAATTCACATTATCAAATGCCTTCTGTGCATCTAAAAATATCAGGGCCTTTTGTTTTTCAGGATGTGCCTCGTAGTATTCCAAGGTGTTCAAGATTACTCTCATATTGTCTTTAATTTGTCTCTTTGGCAGAAATCCATTTTGATCAGGATGGATAAAATTATTTAAATATTTTTTTAAGTCTTTCTGCCAATATTGAAGCAAAAATTTTATAATCTGCATTTAGTAGAGAAATGGGTCTATAGTTCTTAATTTGTAATGGATCGGCCTCCTCTTTTGGAATAAGTGTAATATAGGCTTCTGATCATGATTTAGGTATCTTCTTCTTTAACATAAGTTCATTCATAACTTCTAACAATGGAAGATTCAACGATTCTTGCAATGTTCTGTAAAATTCTGCTGGAAGTCCATCTGGGCCTGGTGCCTTTCCATTATTTTGCTTCTGGAGTGCTTCAGTTAACTCCATCATCCTTATATTGCTTTCTAACATAGTTTCAATCTCTTTAGGTATCTGGGGTAAATTAGCATTCTGTAGGTACTGTTTAACTCTTTCCTCATCAATATTCTCTTGCATATATAATTTCCCATAAAAGTCTCGAATGATTTCCTTCTTCTCTTTACTACCATAGGAAACTTGGCCTTGGTCATCTATTAATTGCAATATTTTCCTTGATTCTTTCTCCTTTCTCAATTTGTATGCTAACCATCTACCTGGTTTGTTTGCGTCTTCAAAGTAGTTCTGTTTAGCACCTCTAATTTTCGGTGCTAATTCTTCATTTTCTTTTCTTTTTTTTTTTTTAAATATAGTTTATTAATTTTTACAATTAAAACCAGTCACAATACATACACAAATAAGCAAAAGAAAGAAAGAAAGAAAAAAAAGAAGAGAGAAGAGGAAGAGAGGGAAAGAATTTTAAGAAAAGAAAGAAAGAAAGAGGTTACAGGATTAAAAGTATTCTTATTTTAACAGTTTGCAAGATCTTCTTTTGTTTTCATCACCTTAACTTGTGTCATATAACCACACCTGTTTTTAACTTATATCGTTACCTCGTTATTATGTATTGATACTTTTCTTTTATGCCTTATAATATATTATTTATCTTTGGTCAATCCAATTATACCAACAATTCCAGCTATCATAGTATAGTGAAGTGTCTTTATTTTTTAGCGCCAAAGTCAATTTATCCATTTCTGTGCATTTTGAGATTTTTTCAATAATCATTTCTTCTGATGGAATTTGATGTTGTTTCCAATGTTGAGCGAAGGCTAATCTGGCCGCTGTTAAAATGTGTATTGTTATGTATTTGGTTTTTTTGGAAATTTGCTTATCAAAAATCCCTAGTAGGAAGGACTCTGGTTTGTATTCGATCTGCTCTTTGGTGATTTCTTCCAACCAAGTTTTGATTTTCTTCCAATACTTTTGGGTTTCTGCACAAGACCACCACATATGGAAAAAGGTTCCTTCTTTTTTCCTACACTTCCAGCAATGCGGGCTCATGTTGGGGTGCATCTTCGCTAACCTCGAAGGGGGGAGATGCCATCTATAAAACATTTTATAAAGATTTTCCTTGTATGCTGCCGATTTGGTAATCTTATTGTTTCTGCCCCAAACTTTCTCCCATTCCGCTAATGTGATGCTGCGCCCTACGTTCTTACTCCAAGCAATCATATTTCCTTTTACGATTTGTTCTTCTAGTTCTGTTTCTAATAAGTAGTTATAAAATTTTGTTATGTTTTTTTTATTTGATCCTAATAAAATTTTATCTAACTGTTGCGGTTTGTTATTAATTCCGAATTCTTTTTTGTCTTGTTTATATCTGCTTTGAATCTGAAGATAAACCCATTGATCAATTTTATGTCCTTGCTCTTGAAGATCCAGCCTCGGTTTCAAATTTCCTTGTGGGTCTAATAAGTCTTTGTATTTGGACTTCTGGTGGCAAGGCAAGGACGGCAAGGACGGTCAGAGGGGCAGAAATCCGCTCGTGATTCTAGCCCCCCTTTTCTTGAGTTTGGTGCGATCTTTCGGGGTGCTCGAGTCTTGGAGAGACCCGTGCCGGTGTGGGGGAACCTCGGGCTGCAGTGTGGGGAAAGCAACCCCCCTGCAACGAAGAGGAAGCCCTCCAGAGCCCAACGATCAAGAACAGCCTCCTAACAATGGAGGCTCCGAAGTCCGGACTGCCACCGATGGGAAGAAAAAAGTGAGTGAAAGTTTGCAAGCTCGGGGGGAAAGAGAGTCGTGGCAGAGAAGATATTTGACTGACAATAGACTGATTTCAGGCTGTTAAATACTGTGTGAATGCCAGCTGTGAGCTCCAAGACGAAGCGGCTACAAAAGAATTGGTTTAGTGAATGTGAAAGAGCTTGGCAGGCAGAAGAGAGAAGAGAGTCGGAAATAAAAATGAAGTAAAGAGAATTTTGGAAATCTGAAGACCAGCACGGGGGGGGGGGGGGCGATTAAAAAGACTCTATTATCACTAACATTTGGATTGAAGCTATTAAATCGGATCCAGAAGCAGAACGAAGCCGATCGGGGGGAAAGACAGAGCAACGCCATAGGCAGTATCCAGAACGCTGAACGCTGAAGTGATTACAATAAAGTAACAGATCTAACTGTCTGAAGGGACATAATCTAATCTATAAACTCTGGGAAAATTGAGAACAGGTCCTAGCAGAGGAGACAGTTCCTTTTCTATTCGAAGGAGATCAGAACAATTGATTTAAAGAACATTAAAATATAAGTAAAAGAGGAAGTCTTTAAACGAGTGGGAACATTGCTTACTGGCAGCTGTTACTCAGCAAATCTTCATTTGCCATTTCCGGTGTGCTAGAAGTGGAAGCTTCCAAAGTGAAAAGCGGAAACAAAAACTCTTGTCTTTGGAATTTTCTTTTTTCTTTTCCTCTACCCTTTTCTGTGTGTACATACTTACTAAAATAGCCTCTCTTCTTTCTTACTTGTTGATGGTATGCTATGTTGAAATATGCTTGCTTTTCCTCTTGATAAATATGTACATTTAGTAATGAAATATTAGAGTGTTAAAATATTGGATTAATTTAGTTAAGTTATTATTAGTAGAGATTGTTATAATTTGAATGGGAATATAGGGGAGATAGTAAGAATATTAAGCATTAGTTACTTAACAAGCTTAGAGCTCTCTAGACCAATATTATATTTCTTTGTGTGGGTTTATCCGTGAATGTAATATATTTTGTAGTTAAGGTTACTTTATATTGAAGTTAAACTAGAGAAAAATATATACACTTTACTAATTAGTCAAGAATATAGCTACTTAATAGATTGATAGATCTTGGTCAATTTTAGTTACAGAACTAAGAATACTGAATGCCAATTTGGAATAATATATTTAGTATAGTACAACAACAAAAACAAATTTTAAAGGAAATGACTACTACAACTACCACTGCTTTGAAATCTGGTAGGAAGGTTAATCCTACAATAATGACTACTTTGACAACAACTTCACCCATGGCACAAAAAACAATAGAGGAAACACTACCAACAGAGAAGTCATCTAGCATCTCGAATGCGAATATCCAAGCAATGTTCCTAACTTTACAGGATTCATTGACAAGATTGCAAGAAACAATGATTAAAAACCACAGTGAAACAAGGGCAGATATCAATGAATTGAAGGAAGAAATGGGGAAACTAAAGACAGAAATGAAAGCGGACATTTCCAAAGTAGAGGATAAAGTGGGGGTGTTGCAGCAGGCCTTGGAGAAAAACGAAGTTATAATAAAAGAAGTAGAGAAAAGAACCGAACGAACAGAAAGGGAATTAGAAAGGGTGGATGAAGATCTCAAAAGCATGAGCAAAGAAATGGAGGACTCCCTTGTCCTCCTAGAAATGGACAAGGCAGCAACTTACCTAAGATTCCAAAATGTGACAGAATCAAAAGAAGAAGACCTGGAATACTTGATGGCAGAAATACTGGCCAGTTTATTGAAGATGGATAAAGATGAAATTCAAAAAGAGTTTGATGAAGTCTACCGGGTCAATACAAACTATGCAAGACGCCACAATTGTTCCAGGGAAGTACATATACGATTCACTAGAAGATGTGTTCGAGACATGATATATAGAACCTCAAGAGATAAAACTATAACCTACAAAGAGAAAGAAATTGTGATTCTTAAACAGATACCGAGGAGAATAAGGGAACAAAGGCGTGACTATAAATTTCTGGCAGCATATTTAAATAAAAAAAGAATCACATTTAAATGGCTTATTCCAGAAGGAATGTTAGTGTCGTGGAAAGAGAGGAAAATCAAAATAGATACTATGGAAAAAGCCCAGGATTTTTACGAACGGATGGTGGGCCCACAGGAGCAAAGTAGTAGGGAGAAATTGGACACAAAGTTTCAAGAAGAATACAGTGGACATAAAAATAGAACTGGAACGGTAGGAAACCAAGAAAATACCTATCCACAACAAAAGACAGAAGGAACTACATCAATACAAGCGCAAGAAGAGAGAGGAATTGTTACACGACAAAGAGCAAAACAAAACTAAATAGATGGGAGAAGAAAAAAAAATTACTATCAATAAACATAAATGGTTTAAATTCAACAATTAAGAGAAAAAGGATATTATCTAAATTAATTAAATATAATGCAGATATAACGTGCCTGCAAGAAACCCATATAAAGAAGAAGGATGAAAAATATTTAGAATGCCCGAAATTAGGAAAATTATTTACCACACCAGCAGATGAGGAGAAAAAGAAGGGAATCGCAGTATATGTGAAAGAGGATTTGAAATCTGAGCTAATATGGTCGGACTTAGAAGGAAGGACTCTGGGTTTGCAGATCTGGATTAATGATATTCCAATTCTTTTAGTAGTAATATATGCCCCAAATGGAGACCAAAAAGAGTTTTTTAAACACCTATATGGAAAATTGGTTGAATTGCAAAAAAGAAATATTTGTATGGTAGGGGACTTCAACTCCATTGCTGATTTCCAAAAGGATCACAGTAATGCCGGGAAGAATAAAAAGGGGAAGAGAGAGTTCCCCAAGATTTGTAGGGAAATGATGAAAGAGCTAAATCTGACAGATATATGGAGAAGATTACATCCTGAAAAAAGACAATTTACATTTTATTCAAATCCCCACCAAACATGGACACGGATTGATATGGCATGGATGAGTGGAGAGATAGCAAATGAGACAAAAGAAGTGGAAATTTTGCCTAATGAATGGGCAGACCATAATCCAATACAGGTAATATGGAAGGGCAGGGCAAAACCAAAGAAAAGATGGACCTTAAACACTCAATTAATAAGAGAGAAAGAATACTTTAATAAATTAAAGGAGGAATTGATTTTTTTTATTAAAGAAAATGATAATGGAGAAACCACGAAACAAAATGTCTGGGATACGATGAAGGTGGTTATAAGAGGCACAACAATCTCTTATAATGCTAAGAGAAACAAGGAAAAATATTCCCAACAAAACAAATTACAACAGAGAATTAAGGAGCTAGAAACCCTTCTACAAAATAACCCAAAAGAATCCAAACTGCAAAATCAGATAAGTATAGTCAAACACAAACTGAACTTAATTGACCAAGAGAAAATGACTATGAATTTGAACTTAACCAGACAAATCTATTTTGAACATGCCAACAAGCCAGGAAGATGGCTATCTTATAAATTGAAAAAAAAGAAAGAGAAGAGATTGATATACCAGTTAATAGATAGCAAAGGAGATACATACCAGGAAATAGAACAGAAAAAAGAAATCATTCATAAATATTTTGAAGATTTATACAAAAGAGAGGATGTCAGTGAAGATAGAATAAGGAATTATCTAGATGAAGTAAAGGATAAGGCAATTGGGGAAGAAATGGCTGAATTATTAAATAAAGACATTACGGAATCGGAATTGAAATCAGCAATAGAGAGCCAGAAAAATAATAAAACCCCGGGCCCAGACGGGATCCCAGGGGAGCTGTACAAGGCAATAGTAGATCAAATCGGACCACTTATGGTGGAAGTTTTTAATGACGTTTTACTAGCAGCCAGGATGCCGGACTCATGGAGGGGGGCACTGATCTCGCTGATCCCGAAGGAGGATACAGATCCCAGATATATAAACAATTACAGGCCGATTTCACTCTTAAATACTGATTATAAAATATTCACTTCTATTATAGCAAACAGATTAAAAAGATTGCTAAACTTGTATATACATGAAGATCAAAATGGATTCCTTCCAACTAGGCAAATAAAGAATAATCTAAGAATAGTATTAGACGTACTAGAATTTTATGAAGCCCACCCAGAGAGACAAGTAGCACTCATGTTTCTAGATGCAGAAAAAGCTTTTGATAATTTGAATTGGCAATTTTTAATTCAAAAAATTTATAATTTGAATCTGGGTACTAAATTTGAAAATATTATAACAACTATATATGATACACAACAAGCTAATATAATAGTGAATGGGGAATGCACCCGCCCAATAAAGATAGAAAAAGGAGTGAGACAGGGTTGCCCACTCTCTCCCCTGCTCTTCATATTAGCATTAGAGACATTATTAACACGAATTAGGCGGAATTCAGATATAAAGGGATTAACAGTTAAGAAAGAGGAATATAAATTGCAAGCGTTTGCGGACGACATGATTTTCTTCCTTGAAGAACCAAAAGACAGGGGACCAAAATTGATGAGTGAATTAGAGAAATTTGGAGCAGTAGCGGGACTTAAAATAAACAAAAAAAAAAAACCAAATTAATGACCAAAAACCTAACAGAAAAACAGAAAATAGAACTAGAAGAAATAATACAGATACAAGTGACAAAGAAAGTGAAATACTTAGGAATTTGGCTAACCCCACACTGTAAGACACTTAAAGAAAACAATTATGATAAACTGATACATCAGGTAAAGAAAGATTTAGAATTGTGGGGGAAACTTCAAATTTCACTACTAGGCCGAATTGCTACTATTAAAATGAACATTCTCCCTAAATTTTTGTATTTATTCCAAACGATCCCAATTAAATTACATAAAAAGTTTTTTGAAGAACTCAATAGAACAACCCTGAAATTTATTTGGCAAGGGAAAAAAACCAGAATAAATGTAAAAGCAATGCAGGATATGAAGAGCAGGGGAGGGTTAGCATTTCCAAACTGGGAGTTATATCATATGGCCACCTCATTAGTTTGGTTGAAGGATTGGGTGAATTTAACCAATAAAAGAATACTATTTCTAGAAGGCCATGATTTACAAAGGGGGTGGCACGCCTTTCTATGGGACGTAGGGAAAACCAGTCAAAAATATTTCCATAGACATTTAATTAGAGACGCACTATTAACAATTTGGAGGAAAATAAGGAAAAAACATTATACAAAAGTACCAGTATGGATTTCAACAATGGAGGCAATGATTCACCCAAACAATTTGGAGCTTACCAATTCTTCATTTTCTATTTGAGCCATTTTATGTTTAACTATATCCATTTTTAGCTTAATGTCCTTTTTCTGTGGCATTTTCTGTAGCTCTTTTTCAAGTCTTTTATACTCATCCTCTAAGGCCTTAGAGGCTAATCTTTTCATAATATTCCATTTCCTTGTATTCCTTAGACTTATTACCAAGCCTCTAACATATGCCTTCACTGTATCCCATACATTCTGAATTGATGCATCTTCTTTTTTGTTTTCTCTAAAGAAAAAAGCCAATTCTTTCTCCATCCACTGTGTGAAGTCTTTTTCCTTTAAAATAGTATTATTTAACGTCCATCTAGATCTGCCTGTGTGCAACCACAACAAGATCTGCTTCTCAGGTTTAATTATATATGCTAAAATTACTCCTTCTTCTTAAACTAGGCAACATGCAATCAGCCATCAACTAATGTCTTGCTGGCAGTTTGGCAAGTTGCAGCACATCACGTACTAATAGTGTGAGGAAATGAATTTTCATGGGTTATTTAAGGAACATGGAGATACTTTAGTTTACTTTATTGCCATTGCACCTCATACAATGAAATCAAACACCATCTTCAGTGCACATCATGACCATGAACATGAAAATAAACACAAACACACATCCTTCACCCTTCACACATTGAAC
>NW_020770481.1:601-22700 GCF_900518735.1 Pseudonaja textilis
ATCTATCTATCTATCTATCTATCTATCTATCTATCTATCTATCTACCATGTTTCTCACAAAGTAAGTCTGGGCCTTATTATTTTTTAACCCCCGAAAAAACGGCGAGGCCGTCTTTTTGGGGGTGACTTAATTTCCTCCCCCACCTAGAGCGGCCCATATGCATGTACCTCTCCACGAGGCCATTTCTCTCTACCGACGAAAGCTCCCTGAAGGCAGAGTACTCAGAGGCTTGGGGGCAAGGCATGGCTGCCCATGTCCTCTAACCATTAGGCAGTGTCTTTCGGGCGATGGAAGCTCCCCAAGGGCAGTCACCAGCCACTTCAATCGGCCGGGAGAAGCGGCCTCGGGGCTTCCATCACCTGAAAGATACTGCCTAATGGCGAGGAGACATGGGCAGCCATGCCATGCTCCAAAGGGGCTGGGGACTCTGCCTTCAGGGAGCTTTCGTCGGACAATAGAAGCGGCCTCATGGTGACAGGTGTGTGTGTGTGTGTGTGTGCGCGCTCACCCCAAGGCCGCTTCTACCGGCCGATCGAAGTGGCTGGTGACTGCCCATGGGGAACTTCAATTGCCCGAAAGACACTGCCTAATGGCAAGGGGACATGGGCAGCCATACCTCGCCCCAAAGCAGCTGGGGACTCTGCCTTCAGGAAGCTCTCGTCGGCCGATAGAAGCGGCCTTGCGGTGAGGGGAGTGTGTGTGTGTGCACTAACCCAATCGAAGTGGCTGGTGACTCCCCTTGGGGAGCTTCTATCACCCAAAAGACACTGCCTAATGGCGAGGGGACACGGGCAGCCATGCCTCTCCCCAAAGCAACTGAAGACTCTGTCTTTGGGGAGCTTCTATCGGCTGATCTTCTATTGGTAGATCGGGGTATTCTAGCCTAGGCTACCTGCAGGGCACTCCTAAAGGCAAGTTTTCTCCCCACCCACCCTTGTCCTTCCCCCCCATTTCTCTTCACCTCGTGTAATTCTAATGAATGATGTCAGAATTGGCGGGGAAACGCATAGTTTAAATAGGCCTAAATTTTGGGGGTGGGGCTTATTTCATCGCATGCCTAGAAATCATGCTGGGCCTATTGGTGGAGGCTGTATTGTTGGAGAAACATGGTATCTATCTATCTGTCTGTCTGTGTGTCTGTCTATTTCTCTCTCTCTCTCTCTCTCTCTCTCTCTATATATATATATATTTATCCATCCATATCCATCTCTATCTATCTCTATCATCTATATACACCCATCCATCCCTATTTATTTATCTATCTATCTATCTATCTATCTATCTATCTATCTATCTATCTATCTATCAACCTACCTATCTCTCTATTTATCCACCCATATCTATCTCTATCTTTATATCTCTATCATCTATCTATATCTACCCACCCATCCATATCTATCTATCTGTCTGTCTGTCTATCTATCTATCATCTATCTATCTATCTATCTATCTATCTATCTATCTATCTATCTATCTATCTATCTATCTAAATATCTATCCATTCAATTTACTGGTCACCCATCTTATCACAGGGAAACCCTAGAAAGATAGCAGTGATGCCCACAGTGTGGTGGATGGCGCAACCTGATTTCTAGTGACATGATTTCTGGAGATCTGGTTGCTCTTCCTCTGTTGTGGGGATCTTCTTTTGGGGGGGAGGGACCCCTCTGACCTTCCCAATTTCTGGGGCCGAGACTTTCTATACCAAAAAACCTCCAAAGGGTTTGAAGGTGCTGTTGGAACTCCTTTGTTCCTGGTTTAGTTGCATCCATTGTTCAGGGAGGATGTTTCTTCACTGGGGGGGACATTAATATGGACTTCTTGGCCCAGAAGGGGGAACTGTGGAGGGCTGAGTGAGGGGGGGAACTGAAGGGACAGGCAGGCCCACCCTGGCAGGGAGGAGCAGAGGAAGGCCCGTATTCCAGGTCCTCCGCTTGGAAGTTCTCCCCCTGAACCTCCCTCAGATTCTGCTCTCAGGGCCTGCAGACCACATCCTGGGTGGCTCCGGGTTCAAGCTGTGGCTTTTCAGGGCCAGGTTGATGTGCGATGAGACTCTCTTCTCCTCCAGGAGGTTCACAGCAGTGTCTGACAGAAGCCGGGTGAGGCCCAGAGTGGAGGAAGCCCCTTCTGGGTCAGGAATGAACCCACCCCAACATCTGGGTTTGTCCAGGGAGACCCCAGGGGAGGGGAGGAGGGGCAGCTGTGGTCACCCAGGGCTTCTCACAGGCCCTGAGGAGGCTCCATGTGGACCTCTTGGTTCTCTCAGGGGGGCTGCGAGGCCCCCAGCCCGGTCAAGCGTGTTGTGTGAATGGGGTCCTCGTCAAAAGAAAAGGGTCCCCAATACAGGTAGTCCTCAACTTATGACCACAACTGAGCCCAACATTTCTGTTGTTAAGTGAGACATTCATCAAGTGAGTTTTGCCCCATTTGATGGCCTTTCTTTCCAGTCATTAAGTGAATCATTGTAGTTGATAAGTTAGGAACCCGGTCATTAAGTGAATTTGGCTTCCCCATTGACTTCGCTTGTCAGAAGGTCATAAAAGGGGATCACAATTGCCCTGGGATGCTGGTACTGTCATAAACATGAAACTATGGCCAATTCTGAATTCTGTTCTCTGCATTTGTTGCTGCAAAGGTCATTAATTGTGAAAAACCGTCCTAAGTCCCATTCCTCAGTGCAGCTGTAACTTGGATCGATCACTAAATGAACGGTTGGAAGTTGAGGCCTGCCTGTGTATCTCCTCTTGATCAGCTTCTCTCCCAGGAATTCATTTTCTTCTGAGTTCCCATCATCCACTGACTCTTCAGCCAACAGGTTCAACTTCCGGAAACAAACCATGGTTAAAAGATGTAGGTGTGAATGCAGCCACTGGGGAAGAGACCGGGTTCAGTGGGTCATGTGGATCCCCCGGAGTCAGTTGGGTGGGGTGGGGGTTCAATCCTGGGGGGGGCCTTACTTCCAGTGCTACCTGGGGAGCCAAGCCAGCTGGGACGCTCTGGGCCAGCCGCTCTCTCGGAGCCCTGGGAAAGAGGCAATGGCAACCGCTTCTGAGCAGCCTGGCCAAGATCTCTGGGCCGGCCTCCCCTGGGGGCTTCCGGGCCACCTTCCCACCCATCTGGCCAAGACTGAGGGGCCTCTCTGGGCCTGGCTTCCTCCTTGCCGGTCAAGCGGCCGCCAATGGGCTGGATTTGGGGAGGGTTTGGCAGGGGGCTGTGCTGTGAGGTGGGGGTCTTCTGGGGCCTGCCCCCTCCCTAGTGAGGGCAGGGAGGGAGGGGGGCTGGGGGAGAGGGAGGCAGGGGGAGCCCCCACCACACCTGATCTGGGAAGCTCAGGTGCTGTTGGAAAGCCCACCTCTGAGGGAGGGGCCCTCCTAGGGGCTAGTGGGCTGCAGTGGGGAGGGGAGGTCAGCCTGGGCCCCTGCTGCCAATTTCCCCCTGGGGCAACCAGGTGCTTCTTCCTCCTCCTGCTCTGGGAAGTGGGGCGCCCCATGGAGGGGGCTCCCTCTGGCCTTGATGGGCAGGTGGGGGGAACTTCTGCATGGGGGTCCAGGGCAGGGGGGCAGCAAATAGGGGGGAGGGATCCCCAGTTTGCATCTCCTGCCAAGATCCGAGACTGGTGTGCCAGCTTTGCACCTGGCAGGTGTGCAGCCCACCAGCCCCTGGTCCCGGCCAGAAGGAAGGGCCGAGGCCGGAGGAGAGTCTCTTCATCCTTTCAGAAGTCAGGAAACGGCTTTCCAGGCGAAAGGAGACCCCAAAATCAGGGAGGACAGACTAAAGTCCCAGAGCTCTGCTCCCCCCCCCAAATCTCTACCTGTGCCTGAGCTCATTTCCCTCAGAACCCTGAAGGGGCTTCAAGGCCGTTTCTTTCCCAGGGAGGCGGAGGAGGAAGATGGATGGATGGAGGGAAAAGAGGCAGGAGGGGACTCGGGTGGAAGGAGGAGGAGGAGGAGGAGGAGGAGGAGGAGGCCGGGAGAAACTTCCCTGCAGCTCTGCCAGGACTTATCAGGGAATCCTCCTCTTCCCTCCCTTACTGTGACGATTTCGCTCTTTCCTGGGCAGAGGGTCCTCGACCTTCAATGTTCTGTTTAGTGACCATTCAATGCCACAGTGGCACTAAAAAAGTAACTTAGGGCCCCTTTCCACCCTTGCAGCCCTGGCAGCCTCCCTGGGGTCCCAGGATTTACATTTAAACAATGTCTCACACTTATGAAGGCCACAGTGTCCTGGGAGGGTGTCACGTGATCCCCTTTTCTGACCTTCAGGCAAGCAAAGTCAGTGGAGAAGCCGGATATGCCTAAGAACCATCTGGCTCACTTAACGTCTGCAGCTATTTGCTTAGCAAACAGGGCCAGAAAGGTCATCAAGTGGATTAAAGCCCACTTAACAGACGTCTCCCTGGGCAACACAAGTGGTGGGGCTCCATGGCGGTCGTAAGCGGAGGACTCTCTGCCTCGTTCGCCTTTCCTTCCTGGAGGTTTCAGGGCTGCCTTTTGAGGCTGCCTCAAGGGCTTCTCCGGGCTTCCCTGCGTTGGGCGCCCCACGTCTCTTCTTCCAAGGTCCCCCAAGAAAGGGGTTGGGGGGCACCTGGTGGCCCCAGGTCTTCTGGTTGTGGGGATGCGGTGCTTATAGTGGGCTCTGCGGCCCCTTCGACCTCCCCACCTCCGAGGCTCTGAAGGTGCCCTTGGGGGTCCCTGTGTCCCAGGTCTCCAGCCGTTGGGGGGTTTCACTCCCATGCACCCCTTGGCCCAGGAGGGAGAACTGGGGGTCTGAGACAACAGGCGGGAGCAGAGGAGATGGGGGCGGGGGGGAAGGAAGCACCAGATGCCCAGGGCAGCCCCATCGCCCAGAGCAGAAGGAGCTTCCCTGCGTGGAGGGAGGAGGAGGTTCCCTGCAGGCTGGGGGAGGAGGAGAGGCTCCCACCCAGGTGGCCCAGGGGGAAGGGGAGCTCCAGAGCCAGACAGGGAGGCAGAACTGGCCGGGCTTCCTGGCTCTGTGGCCGGGAAGGCCGGCCTGACCGTGGTTGTCCAGGCCCTCCTTAGGGATCCCCAGGTGGGATGAACCCTCCACCTTCCCAGGGAGGCCATTCCATGCCTGTAGGTCTCTGCAGGTCCTGGCTGGTCTTTACCCCCCTCTTGGAGACCCCTGGAGAACTGGGCTCATGGCAGGCGATTCAAGGAGGGAAGAGCTCAGTCTCGGATTCAGGCAGTGCCACTCAGAAAGTGTCACCTTAGATATTCCCCCCAGGTTGCTTTCTTGGGGTGGGTGGATGCTTTCCAGGTGACAAAGGTCTAATGGAGGAATGCCAGTCGTCTTCATTGGCAAGTGTGGGATGAAGGGCAACAGGCACCAGCGGTTCTGATCTAGCTGGCTAACAAGATGCCCGCAAGGAGGTTTCCTCCACTGGAAACAACCCCCCTCAACTACTGAATTTGGCCACCCGGTTCTGTTCTGGACATTGGATCCCTCCCCACTTTTAAGCAATGGCTTTGATGAGAGGAGGGAGGGAAGGAATCTTAGAATTTAAGAGGGATTTCTAATACCAGAGAAGACCGAAGGGGCCATTCAGGCCTTGGATTTTGGGTGCGTCCATGAAGCTGCCTGGGTCAAAAGGGATTAAAATGAGGATTTATTTGAAATTGTCCACGTGGAAATGGACTGAAACGAGTCTTGCAGTAGTGATGTGTCCCCTTTTGAAAGAAACCTCTCAAGGGGGAAAGCGGCCATGAGAGCAGGAGGGCCAGAGCCTGAAATTATGCAGGGACAATCAAGGCCTAAATCTTAGGCCAAGCCAGGAATTCTCCATATTCAGGGCTTCCTGGCTAAGGACAGGACATAATTCTGCGTTGTTCCTTGTATTTTTCCATTCATTGGACTGGTTTCCAGACTGGTGGCTGGAAAACCTCCTGGGGAGCCAAGGGGGAGGAAGAAATAAATCCCCTGCCTTTCCCTTCATCATGGGGGGGAGAGGCTCCTCTGCAGGGCTGGGAATGAGCCTGTGAAGAAGTTTCAGAGCTCCAGATTTGGAAATTCATCTGTGGGAAGCAAATACACTTTTCTTGCTGAAAGGAAACAAGGCTGAGATGTGGTGATGAAAGAAGGAGCAATCCTGGCTAGTTCATGCCCAGGTTTCCTGCGCTCCTGAAAGGGCTCCCTGCAGATGGAGACCCTCAGTTGGCTCAGGGCCCCTTCCCAGAGAGCCAACCCTCCCCCAGGTCTCAGGCTGGGTCTCCTCTACACTTTTCTGGGGCACATTGAGCCATTTGGAGGGGAGTCAAGGGCCCACCCACCCTCCAAAATGGAGAGGCAAGGGGGAGCCCCGAAGCAGCAGCTGTATCAGACCGAAACAATCCCTAAAATTGGAAGTTGCAGTAGGTGAATGAAAATCAACCTGATAGCAACCTGTCCGTCCCTGAAGGTCCTGCAGTGAATATGGGGGACAACCTTCCTTCCTCCCTGGACCTTCCCCTCATCCACCCAGGGTCCCACCCAAATCACCCTGGATTAAAAGACTCTGGTTGCAACTGGAGCCCTGTAGGATCTCCTGCTTGGCCAGGACATGGAGGGTGCAATGGCTCAATGGGTGGCCTTTCTCTTTGCCCATCTTCAAGGTGGTTAATACCTCCAACCCTGCACCTGTGTGAGGCTGGGGGGGTCTCCTCTCTTCTTCCCACCCCACCCCATTCCCTGCTTTCCTGACTGGGGGCTGGAGGGTCCTCTCGCTCTGGCAAAACTTCCAGGGGCCTTTGGCAACAGAGCGAGGCTCCCTGGAAGCAGGAACCCAGGAGAGTCAGCTGGTTGCCAGGATGGCGGCTGGTTTTGCCCCCTCTGATCCGATCCCTGGGGGCCTGGGGGCCTTGGGAGGAGATCCCGGTGGTCTGACTTGGAAGTAAGCCGGGGGAAGGGGGAAAGGCTGGGGAGGGGCAGCCTTTCCTCCTTGGGGCTGTGAGAGAGGCTGGGAATCCTGGCAAGGCTCTCTCCCCAGAGGAGGAGGATCGAGAATGCCGGCCTTTTCTCCGTGTTTTTATGGGGGGATTCAAGGATGAAGTCGAGGCCTCTCCTGTCCCTCCAGCTGCCCCCTGAGGAGCAGGCCAGAAGCCCTCAATACCGCATGGACCAGGGGAAGAGGCTGCCTTCAGAAGTAGGGGGGGCTCTGTCCCTGGAGGTCTTCCAGGATGGCCTGGACACTCCTTTGCATGGAATGGTCTGGGGTCTCCTGCTTGGGCAGGGGGTTGGAAAAGATGACCCCCAAGGTCCCTTCCAGCTCCATTCTGATGGGATCTTAAGGGCAGGAGTCTCTTTGTCAAAAATGGCTCTGAGGACAACATGGAGTCCTCCAGTTACAAAATTCTGTTTGATGACTGAAGTTACAACGGCACTGAGAAAAGTGACTTATGACCAGTCTTCATACTAACAATCATTCCAGCACCCCATGGTCATGTGACAAAAACTCAGGTGTGTATTTATGAGACTTGCAGTACTTTGGGGACATTGGGGTTACTGGAAGACTTTCTTAACAACCGCATGATTTAACTAAACACCACACTCATTTGCTTCACAACTGAGGCAAAAAAGTTGGTAAAATGGCACAGAACTTACTTAGCAACAAAAATTGTGGCTAACTAGGTCTCCTTGGATGAAAACATCAAAGCAAGAGGACCTGGAAGCCTCCACCTTCTCTGGCTTGGTGGGATGGCCAATGGCTCACATGGAGATTGTCAAACAATATAGTTGGAGCTCGGCTCACACACCAGCTACCTTACCACTTTTCCAATTCATTCTCTCACAGATACACTATTAGCTGCTCTCAGTATGAATAAGGTATCAAATTCATTGGCAGTGGCTGAATAACAAATTCCTCTGAATGATTATCAGAGTTCCCTTTAGCAAGATTTACTGAGATGAAGAGAGTTGCAAGGATTACAGTCATTCAAACATTTCCCATTGAAAAACGTAGACATGATTTCTTTGATTCCTGCACATTATCTAAGTTGAAATAATTAGTGTCTACTTTGAGATAAAAGGAAATTTTACAATTCTTTAAATGTCATGGTGTTATGTCTTATGTTTTTACAATTGTTCTGGCTGTGAGATGCTCCTTTGTGTTCAGCTCTGGCCTCAGAAGGACAATGTAGCACTTGGGGATGAAGATGCAGCCCAGCAGACCAGCACTGGAGGCCAGAATGGAGAAGACCTGCACAGCCACCATGTGTTTCCCTTTGGTGCTCAGGTAGGTGGGCACAAAAGTCACCCAAACACTGCAGAAGACCAGCATGCTGAAGGTGATCAGCTTGGCTTCGTTGAAGGCCCCAGGCAGATTCCTGGCTAGGAAAGCCACCGTGAAGCAGACGGCAGCCAGGAAGCCCATGTAGCTGAGGGTGATGTAGAACATGACAACGGCCCCTTGGTTGCATTGCAGGATGATCTCTCCAGGCTGGGAGTGGAGGTCAGCGTCAGGGAAGGGGGGAGAAACTCCCAGCCAGATGGAGCAGATGATAATTTGGACACCAGAAGAAGACAGGATGATGGAGTTGGCCAAGCTCTTCCCCAACCATCTCTTCACTTGGTTTCCTGGTTTTGTGGCCAGGAAAGCCAGCACCATCGTGATGGTTTTGGCCAAGAGAGAAGAAACAGCGACCGAGAAGATGATGCTGAAAACCGTTTGTTGGAGAAGGCAGGTGGCTTTCTTTGGTTGACCAATGAAGAGAGAAGAAGACAAGAAGGAAAGCAGGAGGGAGACCAGGAGGATGTAGGAGAGGTCCCGGTTGTTGGCTTTGACAAGGGGAGTTTCTCGGTATTTAATGAAGATGATTAAAACAAGGCCTGTGGTTATGAGCAAGAATAGGGCAAAAGAGACCAGGATGATGCCCAGAAGTTCTTCATAAGACAGGAAGGTTATCACTTTGGGGATACATTGGACTCTTTTTTTATTTGGGTATTTATCATCTGGACACTTGGTGCATTTTTCTGTATCTGAGGGGGGAAAAAACCAAACGCATATTTCTTTGTCCTTTGCATTTCAAGATATATTGTACATTCTTTGGCAACTAGTGATTATTGAGAGTATTTTCTGGGATGGATTTCTTAATATCTCCAGAGACAGAAAATAAGTGTACCACTTTTTTAAAAAATATACCTACGATATATTTTTGATAGGGTATGAAATTGAGTGAAGGCTTAGGACTTGAAAGATTTCTTTTGTAATGTTCAGAATATTGATATGAACCTGCATTACTAAAGGTAAATAATGAATCAATTAATCTTTCTAGAGAAACTTACCTGCCAAGTGGCAATTCTTGTTTAATTGCCTCAGAGGATGCAGGCGGATCAAGTGACTGCTGCAAATAATTTGGAATGGCCATTGGAGCAGTCGTGATTCGCGTACAGCCAGATACAGGGATAACTATCCATGCCACTACATTGTGCATCTCATATATCAGCAATACCTTTTCAGTGTTCCTCAAAGGGAACCCATGTAGACTGCATTGCAATCCTTCTTTCAGGAAGTGGACCTAAAACCATTCTTCACACTTTAAGGAACTCAGGTGTTCCTAGAGAAGTAAATGTGGAAGGAAGGACACATCCAAGCTAAAAAGAAGAAATATTTTCTCTGGCAGTAGTAAAGCTTGTCCAATCTGCCACAGCCACCTCTCTCTATCCAGCCCTTCCTTCACAGTCTTTTTGTTCTTCTGTTTAGATAAGAAATGAGACATTTTGGAAATAAACTGGAAATGCTTCAAAGTCTTTTTTAATTCACATTTTCATGACAATGCTCTGGATGGATCCAGTTCCACCAGGCCTCCCATTTTCCTCTGGTGTCACCCACCTTTCTGAGTGGAGAAGGTCCCCTCTGGACAATGAACGCAGTCGTAGCAGCAAACTGGCTCTTCTTTTCGAGCCCTCTTGACAAATCCAGGACGACAACTTTCCACACATTCAGATTGAGGAAAGGACTGAGCAGAAAAAAAAAACAGGATTTCCAAAGGAAATGTGTTAGGACTCTCCATCCATGGAAAATGGAGGTAAAAATGGATATTAGACAAGATATTAGTGAAGATAGTCTTCACTTAAGTAAATACAAAATCTCTCACTATTTCCAAATGGTTGGAGATATAATTTCTGGAAGATTCTTCCTTTAGTTCCTCTCTTTTGCTTTTGGCATCTCACATTGCCAAAAAAAAAAAAAAAGGCCTTCATTAAATAGAAAAGTCTGGAGAGATTGAACCTATGGTGGGATTGTACTGGTTCTGTCTATTCTATAGAACCAGTTGTTATGATACTGCGTAGTTTGGAGAACCGGCAAATTGCACCACTGATTGGCCCCTCCCCTCTCCACCTGCCCCTCCCCTCCGCACCCAATCAGTCCTTATCGTGCATGTGTGGCATCGCCTGCAGCCTACTTTTGCCCACTCGCCAGGCCAGCCATTGCTGCATGCCTTCCACTTTGGCCCTGCCTGATCTCTCTGGGTGAGTGAGGCTCTGCAAGTTCCAGGGCCCAGTAACCTACCTGCCGCTGCCAGTCATATTTACCGCCACCCTACCCCACTTGCCTTTTGCTGCCACCACCTGCCGCCCTCACCCCCAGCAGGTAAGGCCCAGCAGCTGCAGTGAATCCAGGCAGGGGTTGAGATGCAGACTGGTGGGAACCTGAGCTACATTTTGCTGTACTGGAAGACATGTGGAGAGGCTCACGTTCTCCTACTGCTGGGAGAGCAAGAGAGTCTTTCCCGGCATAGCTCCGGGTGGCAGAGAGAAACAGGATTCAAGCGGGCTGCGTCTCTGCCACCCAGAGCCGCCCATTTCCCTATTGGAGGGGAAGTTGCAAACTTTTCACTGTGCTGAGAAAGACTCTCTTGCTTTCCCAGCAGCAGGAGAACATGAGCCTCTCCACCTGTCCTCCAGTACAGCAAAATTTAGCTGGGATTCACCGCAGGTGCTGGGCTTTACCTGCTGGGGTTAGGGGTCCAGGTGGCAGTGGAAAAAGGAAAGTGGGGTGGGGGGGTAAAGGTGGCTGGCAGCCCGGTCTACCCATGTCAGCAACAAGTGTCTTCATTTCAAAATTGACAGAGAATTTGGGGAAAGAGATGGAGAGTCTTGTAGTGGCCAGCAAAGGAGCGCCATTGAGAAGCGGGGAAGTGGCCTTCTGCTGGTCCAACCTGGAGTTCAGACTGGAGGTGAGCCACAAGAAGTCAGAGCACTGAGGGAAAGGGGGATTGCCAGGGGGAGCTGCCCTCTCTGCACCCAATTGGGACCATTTGGGGTAGTCCTAGGGGTTGGGTGAGTCGAGCTGCAGCTCCTTGCCTTCTTAGCTCAGTGAATGGCCTTTTTGTGCAGGAGAAAGACTGCGGAGGTGGGGACGTCTACCTGAGAGACTCCTCCAATGTCTTCACCAGATTATTTGAACACATACAAGCGAGCACAATTAAAGGCACTGCTGTTGCATGTGACCTCAATCCTCAATCCGTGGCTCCGTAAAGCCAACACCAAAAAAGTGGGCAATCAGGTGAACCTCTGGTGCAATGCTCACTCATATCTCGGCCACTCCAGGCCGTCTGACCTCAAAGCCCCTCAGGAGCCACCGTTCCCAGGTTTCTACTCGCCTGTGCTTGGTTGCCCCCTCTTCACCTTGATGAAGCGGATGACCCTGCCCATCACCCTCCCCTCTCTCACCTGGCCTAGGAAGGTGAGGGTGAAGGTGGGGGATAGTGAAGCGGCCAGGTCCCTATTTTCCCCCCTCTCTCTCCCACTCTGTGTCTCTGTGTGTCTTCCTGAAAGCCGCGGCATGGCCAAGCCAGCAAGCTCTCCTTGGCGGTCTTCGTTACATCTTTCATTTCTTCTTTTTGGAATCCTGACTGACTGAACTGTTGCTGGACCGTGGTGGAAGGGACTCTCCTCCTCCACTTCTCATAAAGGGCGGTTGTGGCGGGGCTGGGAGGATGCACGCGCATGGGGAGATGCTTCTCAAGCAAATGCCAAAGCACAGCAAAACCTGGTATGGGGTGGGTGGCTGCTCACTTGAGGAGTGAGCATCTCCCCACACAAGTGCACCCTCCTGATCCATCCAGAGCTGCCGGGTACGAGAGGAGGAGGAAGAGTAGGAGGAGGAGGGTCACCTGAATCGACGCTTCCACCACGGTCTGGCAACCATTGTTCAGCCAGTCTGGATTCAAAAAAGAAGAAATGAAAGAAGTAGCGAAGAGCACCAAGGGGAGCTTGCTGGCTTGAGGGAGACGCACACACATTCACAGAGTGGGGGAGAGAGAGGAGAAGATAGGGACCTGGCCACTTCGCTATCCCCCACCGTCACCCTTATCTTCTCTTGCTGCTCCATTTTGTGAACCATCTATGGTTGAGTATCTCCTTCAAACTGGTGAGAATCCCACAAGGGCTGGGGAATGTGCCACTAAGAGCTTCAGGTTTGTTTGCTCCTTGTGCCCAAACTAGAAAGAAAAAAAGGGAATTCTGTTGACCAGGGCCTGAATTCAGATGAATTTGAATCATGATTGGGTGGAGGTCCCTTTTGGTCCCATTGGGAGAGAAGCTTCGTCCTGCTTGGGGAAAAGTGTCCCCTGAAAAGGCTAGTTCATATTTTGGGAGGTTCTGAAAGAGACCCGACCTGGTCAGACTTATCCATGCCTCACTTTTACACACACACACACACACACACACACACACACAGTGGAGTGGGGGGAGTTAGAGAAAGAGAGAGAGTGATACAGAGAGGGGAAAAGAGAGAAAAAGAAAGGGAAAGAGTGAAATAGAGGGAATGAGAGAAGAGGAAGAGAGAGAAGAGAAAGAAGAGAGAAAGAGAAAGAAAAGAGAGAAAGGAAGCAAAAGGAAGAAAAGGGATAGACAAAGAAAGGAAGAGATGGAAGGAAGGGACAAAAAGAAAAAGAAAGGAAGAGACAGAGGGAGGAGAAAGTGAATGAGATATACGAATGGATAGATAAATACATAGAAGGAGGGAGAGAGAAAAAAGGAGAGGAAGGAAGGAAACAAACCCTGGCTTCAGGAGACTCTTTGAAGCAACACAAAAATCTAGGGCTGGCCTGCAAGGGATCTCGGAGGTCATCTAGTCCAACAGGAAATCCTTACAGAATCAAAGAATAGCAGGGTCAGAAGGCTGTGTGCGCATGTGTGTTTGTGTGTTAGTGTTTATGGTTGTCAAAACTCCAAAAACAGATCAAGGAACTCTGGAGATATCAGTCATAAATTAGAACACTTGCTAAGCAACTGGCCATTAAGCGAGGACCACTTGTATTTGGTTTGTCAGTCACATGGCCACATGGCCATGCCCATCTGGTCATGTGACCACCAAGCCATGCCTACAAATTAAGCCACACCCACAGAAACAGTTGTTACAAAATTTGAATCCCTCCCCTGGATGGAACTGAGAAAAAATTTCAGCATTAAGTGATAACCAGCCGGTTTCTTCTCATGACCCCATTAACACGCATTTCTCCCCTCTTCTTACACCCTTTATTTGAAGGTGTGATATCAGAGTAATCTTGATAATTTCAGGTGAACTGAAAGCCTTGGAGCTGCTTCCTAGGAGCAGAAGGCCCATTGCTCCATCCCAGGGAGGGTGAAAGGGAGGCATGGAGAGCTCTGGCCAGGTCTGGCCTCCTTAAGAGCCTCCCAGATTATGGAGCTGCCCCTTCAGGGGACACTTTTCCCCAAGCAGGATGAGAGGAAGTTTCTTTCCTCCAATGGGGCCAAAAGGATCTCCGTCCACTCATGATTCAATCCCATCCGATACAGTCCAAGCCTGGATTCAGGCCCCGGTCAGCAGAATTGCCACCTTTGTTGCTCTCCTGGGCACAAGGAGCAAACAACCAGAAGCTACTAGGGACACATTCCCCAGCCCTTGTGGGTTTCCCACCCCTTTGATGGAGACCCTTAATTGTACGTGGTCCACTAAATGGAACAATATTGAAGCCTCCTAAGCAGCCTAAGGGAAAAAATCCGGTTTCTACTGCCCAGATTCAATTCTTGGTGAAGGTCAACCACCTTTAGGGAATAGCATCAGCCCTATTGAAATGGGACCTCAGGCTTCGGAAAATAGAGAGAAGACACCAAACTTTCTCTTACCTTGTTAAGCAACTTTAGTCGTGAAAGAGTACGTTGGATGATATAAGGTCTCTGTTTATGAAAATACGCCAGATACTCTTCTCTCTGATCATTCCTTTGAAGATCCAAGAAGCCCAAAATGAGCAGATCTGCTGCTACCTCTCCATTTGAGTCCATGTAGAATTCCTGGTTTGAAATATTGACAAACTCATTCTTCTCCAGGAAAGGATGGAACTAGAATGGGAACAATTTTAAAAGCAGAAAACTCTGTTTCTTATCCCAGACGCTTTTTCAATATTTAATCTTCCTTGTGCAGTTGTCTAGTTTACAGACATGCTTCATTAGGAAAATAGGTGTTACCACTATCTTACAAGTGAAGGAAAAAAGTTCACAAAAAATTGTCGATCATATTTTGACAATATAGATTTTGACAAAATATAGTTGAACAACGGAAAAAAGGAGATTTATGAACTCCCTGAAAGCAACAGGTTGCTTATCAGAAACACGGATTTCTGAAGAAGAAAATTGTCAGTGTCATCCTCTCCCAGGAAGCCCAAACAGGAAACCTGAGCTAGGTCCACTTCGCTGTAATGCTGCACTGACAGGATTTGGGGAGACAGAAAGTACAAATCTCCCACCGACCCTTTTTTTATGTAGCTGTAGGTGTCCTCCTCTTCTCTGCTTCTTCCCCTGGCAGAATCTCTCCTCCACTCCCCAAAAGTCATTCCCTCCTATCACGGCCCTTTCTGTTGTATCGGCCGATACGCACAAAAGACGCGAGGCAGTGACTTGAGTTCAGCTCATTTATTAAGGCTTAAAACAAGTGCGTGCGGCTGGGTGAAGCCGCGGCTTATATGGATCTGGTGCCGGGCGCTGCGGCCAATGACAGCCGTTCGAATCGCCCATGATCGGCTCGGCCAATTGCGGTCGATTCCGAATGGCCAATCAGTGCTGCGCACTTGACGAATCCGATGTCTGCGCACTCATCCAATCCGGGTTGCCGGATTTCAAGAATGTAAATGTCCATACAGAACACCTTCTAAATGGGTTGTGGGAAAGGGGGGGATATAACTTATGTGCTCTATGCAAGTCATCCTCACATATTATTTCATTTCCCAAATACATTATGGAAATACTGCTGATATAACTCGATCTCAGGAAAGAGTAACAAACACTTTTGTGATGTGATCAGAAACCCAGTTAAGTGAGGGGTGGATGGTATGATAATTAAGTGGATAAAAACTGATTTAAAAATGGTACTCACATAATCTTTAGTTTCTTTTAATCTTTGTCATGAAAATGGGAAGATAGAACATTTTGTCATTAAGTCAGCAATTTTTCTATGTTGTCGTTAATATAATAGGGTTGATAAATTGCTATTATACAAGATTTACAACAATTCTCAGGCAAATATACTTTTATGTTATTTAAACATTACCAACTTTCCAGAAAATATTTCTGATTTTCTCCTAGAAACAAATGTATGACTAAAAAGCAGTAGAAAACTATCTGGGTTTTAGGATTTGATAAATTATAGTGTCTCATATAAGAACATCAATGATGCACTGGATGAAGGACTGTGCCAAGGTTGATAAGTATATAAGGGAGCCAGTTTGCTCAACTGGTGAAGCCTCCGAAGTAGAAACGAAGAGGCTGTGAGTTCAAGTCCCGCCTTGGTCATGAAGCAGACTGGGGGATTTGGGGCCAGTCTCTCAGCCCAACTCAATTCACAGGGTTGTTGTTGTGAGGAAAATAAACCCACAACTACTCATTGGTACTCAGCCCCCGGGGCTTCTGCAGGGAAGGGCTTTTAAGGATGGGGGATGCACTTAGTGAATCCTTAGTGCACTTAGTGCACTTAGTGAACTCAAACAAGGCCTCAAAGATCAGGAAATCCAACAAGAAGGGGCTGCTCTTTCCAAGAATGTTTATTTGAGCAGCCTTCAGAGCAATGAGATATTTATATCGAATAACCCTGCCAAAAGTCCAAAGGGAATTAACCTCCGAGAGCTGCAACGCAGTTCCCAGAGCCGTTTCAGGGCGCCAATACAAAGAAAGAGCGCCTGAGCTGAGACTGGGCCCCTGTGGACAAGGGGCTGTGGAAAGGGAACTTCATGAGGACAGTTTTGACACCCAAGCAGGAAAAGCCCAAAGGGAACATCAGGCCAGTCATAAAACAAACTTGCATAGGAAAAGAGATTTAATAAAAGGTATTGGAAGAAGCCCCCTAGACAAAAGCCAAGTAATTAAGAAAGCTACGGAAACAAGAAAAAGAAATCCCTTACAAACAAAAGGTCATGCCCAATCAGCAAAACAAATAGACAAAAGACACGAAGTAAATTCCATAGCAGACAGGAGATTGCCACCAAACAAATATAAGAAAAGATTAGGATGAAACTGATAATCCAATCAAACCACCCCACAGAGTTTACCCTCTGGCGGAAATGAAGACAACCCCCTGACAGGATTTAAAACATTAAGAAATACAAACACAAGCACTCACACACAAAAGGAGAAAAGGTATAAAAATCAGGAGTTTATTACACAAAGATGGCTAGCCCCAGGAATGCAGACTTCTTGCTATCTCTTGCCTTCCCGAATCCTCAAAAGAAAGGCATTTTCCAGCCTTTCAACAGGGCCACTCCAACTACAGCTCACACAGAGGCGGTATTCAACCGGCTCTCACCGGCTTAGGTGAACCGGTGGTCACCCGTGGTTGGCCACACCCCTGAACCGGGTCGCCTGCTTGTCCCAGTCGCTCTCCTAGCTTTCCCTACCACGTGGTGGCTGTAGCGCAGATCGGGCAGATGTCCCAGGTCTGTTGCACATGCGCACTGTGTGTGCAGCCGTCCTGTGCTACTGATGCAGTGCACATGTGCAGCAGCCCTGGGACATCTGCCTGTCCGCCCTCCCTCCCAGAGCACATTTTCTTCCTTCTCCCGGTGGATGCGCCTCCTCCAGTCCAGCCCGGCCCGGCCAGCCAGCCGTGGGGTGGGTGGATGTCCCAGGGCTTCTCACCCTCTTGTGGCGATATGCCTGCAGGAGCCCCTCAGGCCAGCTGAGCTGAGAGCCGCCATTCCCAGATTTCTACTCTCCTGTGCTTGGTTGATGCCTCTTCACCTTGCCTGAAGCAGCTGGCCCTGCCCCTCACCCTCCCCTCCCTCGCCTGGCCTGAGAAGGGAAGGGGGACAGTGGGGGATAGCGAAGAGTCCAGGTCCCTATCTTCCCCTCTCTCTCCCCCACTCTCTGTGTCTGTGTGTGTATGTGTGAGACAGAGAAAGAGAGATGGGGGGGGGGCAAGAGAAGAAAGAAAGAAAGAAAGAAAGAGCAAGAAAGAAAGAGGGAGAGAAAGAGAGAAAGAAAGAGAGGGAGAATGGAGAAAGTGAATGAGATATATGAATGGATAGATAAATACATGGAAGGAGGGAGGGAGAGAGAGAGAAAAAAGGGAGAGGAAGGAAGGAGACAAACCCTGGCATCAGAAGACTCTTTGAAGCAACGCAACAATTTAGGGTTGGCCTGCAACGAATCTTGGAGGTCATCTAGTCCAAACCCCTGCTCCAGCAGGATATCCTTACAGAATCAAAAATAGCAGGGTTAGAAAGCTAAGTGTCTGTGTTTCTGTGTGTGAGTGTGTATGTGTACATGTGTGTTTCTGTGTTTGTGTTTATGGTTGTCAAAACTCCAAAAACAGGAGAAGTAGCTCTGGGGAGATGAGTTATAAATTAGAACACTTGCCAAGCACCCGGCCATTAAGCGAGAACCAATTGTATTTGGTTGGACAGTCACATGGCCCCCTGGCCCAGCCCACTCAGTCACATGGCCACCAAGCCACACCCATCTGCTCACGTGACCACCAAGCCACGCACACAAATTCAAGCCATGCCCACAGAACCAGTAGTAAAAAAATTTGAATCCCACCAGTGAGTTCACAGCCTGCTATGCGGCATCTCCTATTAGGACTCAGGGATTCACTTTGTGACGCTTCTCCTAATAAAATATCCGGGAAATACGGAACTCTTTTATGTGCAACTGCAGTTATCAGATCAGTAGGAAAGAGTTTCTCTGAATGGGGCCAAATTCTGTTCTACTGTAATGCAAAATTATGTATTTATTTATTTAGGACATTTATATTGCCACATATTCGCACATGACTCAGCATTAGGCAGACTCTAACTGCCCCTTGACTGTCGTTTATTTTTATTTTTCTCCATTATTATTATTATTATTATTATTAATTGTAATGCTGGTCTCTGACTGTACTAAAAGTGGATTGGATGAAGGAGGAAGCTGTGTTGGAGACATTTGCCATCTTGAGTTATTTGTAAATAAAAATAACTCAAAAATAACTTGTTTATGAAAACAATCTCAAAATCATACTTGACTGCAACCTGAAACTGAATCTTGAGAGAAGACAAGGAGGAGATTATGAGAGCAGCTTCTCCAACTTGCAACATCTCTCAGTTGGACAAGGGAGGATTCAAGACTGTTCCAATGACTGAAAGAGGTGTCGGGAGTTAAAACCATTCTCATTCCTAGGAAAATGAAATATTTTAGGATATACTAAAAAGGCAGAATATATTTCCCCTAAAAAGAAAAGTAGCAACTCAGAGAGCCTGAAATTCAGCCCCCCCATAATTGCTAATGGACCATTAGTCTGGCCTAGGCCACTCTATTTTACATAACAATGATCTACTCCAGGTAAAGCTATATAGGAATTGCCCAAAGCCCTTTCATTACATCGCCATCCAGCCAGGCTCAACCAAGCCTGGGACTCAGGACAGCCTACAGAGTTGGCCCTGCATGGCCCCATGGGAGTCTGACAACCAATCAGAATACAAGCTCAAATTCAAATCCCAACAGAGGGCATAAAACAGTTGCACTCTCAGCATCTCAGCCCTTCTTTCCTCAACCAAGGCATGTGCTCTTGTCCACCATTAAACCATCTTCCAAGCAGACACCATGTTTCCAGCGTCTTTCTTCCCCGCTTGGAACTGAACCCAGAAGGAGATTTCTTCCAACAGAGGCTAGAGAGAAACTTCAGATCTGCTCCCTGTTATTCTGGAGCGTCAGACAGGAGCAATTAGATGGTGCAAATTTCTTGACCTTTTGCAGCATAAGAAGGTTGAGATGTTCCCCTCCTTCTCCTTTGGGTTCCTTCTCCAAAGGATCTCAGATGAATGGATCCCTATTGGGACCCCCATACCTGCCATGGCTGCAGCCTCGGAGCCCCCAACCTCTTTTCTCCCACCTTCCTTCCCCTCCTCGATCTGGAGGAATAAGCGGCATTCATGGCTTGGACCAAAGTCTGAATTATACTGTAGCGATGAGGGTCATTTATCATACGTTTCCTGTTCCTTTTCTCCTGGGTCTCCAGTGGGGCTTTCTGGGTGCATCTTCTGCGATCTTTGACAGAAAAGACGTGTTTGGAAAAGGAACAGTGGAAATAATGATCTTGAAATGGATCTTCCACAAAGAAATGGGGTTCAAAGGCAGCATCTGTTGGCCTTTTTTTTGACAGATAACCAAAATTCAAAATACTATGGATGTATTTGAGATGTATGTCCTTCTTTATCATATACCCTGCAACACTTGTCAGGATCCAGACTTTCCCTTCAATGGATCCTGGCAAATGCATAAGTGCTTCATGGAAAGGAATAATTCTGTCCCAGATTGGAAAAAATTCCATAAAGTGAACAAAGACGTTGATTTGTCTCCAGTTAGAAAGGGCCGCCCTGAGGGGTGCTGTTTGTGCAGTTGTTGAAAATCGTTGTGATATAACCACACAAATTCCATTCCTGACAAGCATCGGAGGGAAAGTCCTCATAAAATTCTCTCCATTCTCTGTGTCTGAAGCAAAGAGGCCAATCAGGGTCCATCTGAAATGGAGGAGCAGCTGGATGATTGCTGGGTATTGTAATCCTTCTTTGGGGAGCATCGGGTGGAAAAAGGGGAATCTCCTTTTATCACTCAGAGCCTCAGAAGGAATTCCAGCAGTGATCTGAAAAAGTAATGAAGAATGCTGTGTTATAATGTGCTCCAGATCAACTCCAAAATATTAGTTACTGACATATCAGAACAGTTTGTTCCTTAGTCACGGATTAAATATTTAAGACAGTTAAATATTTAACAAGATTGTATATAAAAATGGAATGCAAAATCATATTAAATAAAAAACAATTAAAATGCAATGTAAATTTCTGTGTCACCCCTACAATTCCAACTATTAGATTCCAATGAGCAGATGTCAAATACAATGTTTGGATCTAAGATATAGGGCAGTTTTATGTGCTATTTCTGAGTACTGAAACTTCTTTCTCAGCTTCTATATCCCAAATTCTTTGTGGAACAATTTTTCAGCTTCTTCTCCAGATGCACAAGAGACTAAGAGACCGCAACTCCTAACACAAATTGTCAGTTGTACAATCCAATAAGTCTTTAATTGAAATTTTGCCTGTTTTGGGACTCGCTTTAATTTTAAACCAATAATTATATACCCTGAATTTATACAAAGTAGAAATGTTATAAATTCATAACTTACTGTATCTCTGAGGGCAGGAGCTGAACTCCTTTTATCCACCCCAAAGATCCTCTTCAGATCCTGTGATCTCAATAATTTTTTATACATAGACAGGACTCTTGCCAACTTGATTCCAATTGGATAAGGCAGATATTATTGATATGTGAAAATGAACATAGTAATGGGGACCTCAAAAGCTGGATAGTTTTTCAATAGTTGAATATTCAGTAGAATATCCTCTATAAGGACCTTATGGCTCTTCAGGCCTTTAATGGTGAATTTGAGGATGAACATAATCGGCTAAAACATAGTTTATATGTTCCCTAATATTCTGAAAAACAGCTCTTGAATTCTATGAAGATATTGGATCTGTTGTTCATCCCCACCACCCCACTCACCTTAGATAGAGAAAAACACACACAAACCTGTGGGACTTTGTAGGTGCCTCCTAATGTTGACATCTGGATGGAGATGGCCCTGGCAGCTCCATCAATCAGAGCCAGGAGGTTCTCCTTCCTCCCACAGCCATAGTTGGGGACATTGGCTTCTCCAGTGGAAAGAATGTCCAGCAAGGCATCTGAAGTGCGGAAAGGACTCATATAGTTGTCATAGAAGTTGTAGCCCAGGGTGAGATTGTGCAGGAGCTGGGAATTCTTGCTGACCATTTGAATACCAAAAATTGAACTTAGGGTATTTGTTAGAGCGTTACTATTCCTATTGTAAAAACAATATTCATGTTATTATATTCAATAGTAACAACAAATGTTTTTAAAATATATAATCCTTCACAAACCTACTAAGCCTTAGGCCAAGATTGATCCAAATCGAATGATCAATTATGCAAATGAGAGAGGCAACTACAATTGCTTCAATTGTTACTTAAACAAAGGTCATCATTCAAGTGATGAACTCAGGAATGAACCGAGAAAGGAAAATCATCTGGATTTCATTCCGATCCTTTTAAAAGTCCATCTTTGGATTTTACTCTCTTCCACAAAGTAAGGCAAAAGAGGGAAGCCATGGAAATAACAATCATTCAGGAAATTAGACAGGTCCTGGGTACAAAAATAAATGAAATAAGAAGAAAAGGAGAGTGTGAGAATTGCACATGGAGGGAGTGCAACTCCATCACCCTGCATGACTTACCAAGGAGAAGGTATGGAAGGAGGGCTGTTGAAGGGCAACATTATAGGCGACACCCATGTTTCAGTTGTGACCACACCAATGAGATGGTCTCCAGGCCTGTAAAAGCTCCATGGATTGCAGCCATCCTGGTGCTCCAAACTCAATGGGCATTTCCTTCTCAGCTTCCCACAGACTGATGGGGACACCAGCAGCATCAGAAGCAGAAGCAGGAGGTCCATCATTTGTGGCATGAATCAATCCACTTCCTGTTTCTAAAACAAACAACAGGAACAGTTGGAGAAATGCAAAGACTCTGAGAAGCTCCAGTGGCTTTCCTGATCTAAGCAGAGAATCGCTCAGTTTCATCTGCAAAGGAGAGAAAGGTG
>NW_020770482.1:0-22699 GCF_900518735.1 Pseudonaja textilis
TACAGAGTCGGCCTTTTGCCCCCAACAATCCGGTTCCTCATTTTACCCACCTGGGAAGGCTGAGTCAACCTTGAGCCGCTCAGGATCAAACTTGTGGCAGTAGGAAGAGTTAGCTATAGCAATAGCACTTAGATTTATATACCGCTTCACAGAGCTTTACAGCCCTCAATAATCTGGGTCCTCATTTTAGGACGGAAGGCTGAGTCAACCTTGAGCCTGGTGAGATTTGAACTGCCAAATGTAACCACTGTGCCACCGCAGCTCCGTGCTCATAGGGGGTTCTTCTCTAACCTAGTAAGCCTCAGATGGACTGGGCCTCAGCCCAAGCTTAAGTCAGTTTGCAAGAATACCTGCTTGCAGTCACTCAAGTCCTGGTCACCTCCTGTCTTGGCTAATGCCAACATGCTCTACATGGGGCTGCTCTTGAAAAGCATCCAGAAGCTCTAATTCGGGGGTCCCCAACCCCCTGGGCCATGGCCCATTACTAGGCCTTAAGCAGTTCGAAACCAATCCATGGAAGTGGCAGGCGAGTGTACATGCACATCCATACTGGCAGCAGTCGAGCGCATGTGTGCTCCATTTGCGCGAATGGTGAGCGTGCACGCTTCATTGGCACGAGCGATAGAGGTGCATGCACAGGTTGGACCACCACTGGCATGGAACTATCCCATCCCACCCCATGGGCCACAAAGCCGGAAAGTTTGGGGAACTCTGCTCTAATTGGTTCAAAATGCAGTGGCTTGTACTGGGTTTTTTTGCTGATACAAGTGTGCACATGTCACTTCTCCTCCCAGAGCTGCATTGGCTGCCAGTTTTCTTCCAGGTACAATTCAAGATGCTGGTTGTCGCTTTGAAAGAACCTTGGTGACTCAGTGATTAGAATGCAGTACTGCAGGGCTAACTCCCTGTTAACTCCAGGAGTTCGATCCTGATGGGGCTCAAGGTTGAGTCAGCCTTCCATCCTTCCGAGGTCAGTAAAATGAGGATCCCGATTGTTGGGGACAATAGGCTGACTCTGTAAACCGCTTAAAGCGGGCTCTAAAGCTCTGTAAAACAGTTTATAAACCCAAGTGCTATTGCAATTGCTAAAGCCCTACATGGCTTGAGGCCAGGTTATCTGAAGGACCATCTCTTCCCAGTTACATCTACTTGACCAACCGGAGAGGGAGGTAGGGAATGTTGAAGGTACATCTGGCAGGATCCAGAACAGAGGTGGTATTCAGCAGGTTTTTTCAATTTTTTATCCCCTCTTATTTCCATTTTCAGCTTACCACCTATTTTATTTTACATTATACATTATTATCTTCATTAACTTTCTCAAGACCAATATATAGTAAATAATAAAAAAGAGTAAAAATAAAGTAAAATTAATATGTTTAGGATCCACATGGTATATTCCCCAATCTACAATATATTTTATATTTATACCAGCAATATTCACATATCCATTTCATATTTTTTCTTTATTTCCACATAACCAACATTTACCCATGTAATTTAAATAAGTCTTCATTCCCCTATTTTAATTATAGTATAGTATTCTCATTGTAAATATTTAACATTCCAATATGATCTCTTCTAATTCATCATTTTTATTTTCTCATATCCTTTGTTTAATCAATTATATTTTCTAGTTCATGTATAAATCAGAAAAGAAGAAAAACAGAAAATTGATTTTCTCTTTTTACTTCCCTTTAATAAATTTTAATCTATAAAGTTTATATAAGTCACACTTTTTAATCATACCATATTTTCATCCAGTTTATCTCTGTTGTCCTAATTATATTTAAATACTCAATTTCATATTTTAGGATATGCATATAAATAAAAAAACCTGATTAATAATAACAAAACCCTCTTAATATCTCTCACTCCACCTTCACTTTTCTCATATATAGTTATGTAATACTCTTAGGGTAGTTCCCAATACATTTTAAGCTTCAAAACTCCCCATTCTAAATTTCTAATAAAAAATACCAAAATACACTATCCCCCTTTTATACCATTTTAACCCTTATCACGAAATCTCTCGGCCTTGCCATTTCTCTTAGTTTTAACCAACTTTCTCTTTTCTAGGTTTTCCAAATCTTTCTTCTTTATCCCTTGTTTTTCCTCTAACATTATTTTTATTTCCATCTGCCAGTCACCTATCTTTCCCCCGGCCTTTCCTGTTCTCTTTTTTGAAGTTTCTTCTTCTACGATTTCTTCTTCTTTTGTTTAATCCTGGAAAGTTTTTTTCTTTTATGTATTACCTCTGTCATCAATGTCACAATTTTATTTTTTTTTAATGTCTTTTGGCAATGTCACTTGTTCTCCATGTTCATTTGAGTCACTTTTCTCTTCCTTTAACTTCTCCTCTCTGGGTTTCCTTTGTTCTTCTGCGGGCTGCATCGCCATTATTTTTTTTGCCAGTATAGCCAATAATCTCCTTCTTTCTTTTAACATTCCTCTCACAATTTGCAATTCCGACTTGAATTCTTTGCTTATTTCTTCCACTTTTTTAAATCAATTGTGTTATTAAAGTTTTTTATTGCAATCCTTGCCAAAAGTCTCCGTTTGTCTCTATCTCCCGTATTAATCCTCCTATCTCTTTGTTGCAATCAACGCTCAACAGTCCCAAAATATTGTATTCATTTATCCAGATGTGACAAAGAAAGTCGTAAAATGGAACAAAACTCACTTCACAAATTTCTTACTTAGCAACCTAATTTCTGGGCTCAATTGTGGTTGTAAGTCAAGGACTACCAGTAAGGCAACCAAAGCTACCTTAGTATACCATCATCCAACCTGAAGCCTCACAGAAAGGGGTAAAAATTATCTACTTCCCCCAAAGTCCCCTGGAACTGTAGGGTCACATCCTTTCAACCACATGCCCTAAAATGGAAAGATTGATGGAAAGCTGACTTGATTAATAGGCTCCAGCAAGGGAGTTGGGGGGGTTGCAGAGGGGACAGGCCCCTGCCTCTTTAAGAGCTGGTAAAAAAAACCCTCTTAAAAAAGCAGGAACCCCTCTGTATATCCATCTGCACGTTCCCCCTCCGGGGCATTTCAACCAACTAGCTATGAGCAGTACCAGGGTCTCCAACCTTAGCAACTTTAAGATTTGTGGACTTCAACTCCCAGAATTCCTCAGCCAGCTTTGCAGGTAGATGTAACCACAACAGGGGGGAACTTTTTACTTCCACCGGACTAATTGGCTCAAATTTCTCCCCGGGTTCTTCCTGATCCAGGAATCACCAGGTTGTCCTGATGAAGTCCTTGGCCAATGCTCAGAGGACACAATAAGAGCAGAGAAATAAAACATGTTTTGCTGCTCTTATCATCACAATAATAGACACCTGGGTGCCATTTCAGCACCCACTCAAGAAAAGCCGGCAAGTTGCTTGATATCTCCATCAGTAGCTATGAATCAACCGGCATGGCTATTTACTTGCCATATCTTCTCACTTGCAGCCCGAGGTGGTATTCAGCAGGTTCTGACCAGTTCTGGAGAACCAGTAGCAGAAATGCTGAGTAGTTCGGAGAACCAGCAAATACCACCTCTGGCCTGCCCACCTCTATTCCCTGCCAACGGAGCTGGAAAGCAGGCTAGTAGGGGTGGGGAGGGAATGGGGATGTTGCAGTAACCTTCCCCTGCCACACCCACCAAGCCGTGTCCACAGAAGCGGTAGTAAAAAAATTTGAATCCCACCACTGCGTGCAACACATCTCGCTTAGAACACATTTCAATGAAACCTGGCTTTCATGACCTGCTGGTTTCTCCCCAAAGACTCCAAGGAGTTGGTGATTCTTTGGAGTATCGTTTTCTGCCAGATGGTTTATCAAATTGTGTTGATCGTTGCTTACTTGAATGAGGGCTGTCGGAAAGAACACATGTTGCTCTTTTTGTTTTCTTTTTTAGCTTGAGTGCAGGTAGTCCTCGACTTACGACCACTATGTTGCTAAGTGAGAAATTTACGACTTTTCTTGCCACAGTCGTTCAATTAGGAACATGATTGTTCAGTGGAATCTGGTTTCCCCGCTGACTTAGCTTGTCAGAAGATCGCAAAATGGATCGCACAACCCCAGGATGCTACAAACGTCATAAATATGAGTCAGTGGTCAAGCATCTGAATGTAAATCACGTGACCATGGGGATGCTGCAACAGGCATAAGTATGAAAAACAGTCATAAGTCACTTTTTTCAGTTCCATTTTAACTTCAGTCACTAAATGAACTGTTGTAAGTCAAGGACTACCTCTATTGAAAGCTCTATTTCTCCACAAATTATCCATCCCTACCCTGTCACAATGAGTTTTATTTTATCTGCATTTATTTTTAAAGTATGATTACAGGCAGTCCTCGACTAATGGCCACTTTTGAGTCTCAAATTTCTGCTGCTAAGTGAGACAGTTGTTAGTTTTGTCCCATTTTACAACATTTCCTGCCACAGTTGCTAAGTGAATCACTTCAGCTGATAAGCGAGTCACACGGTTGTTAAGTGAATCCCCATTGACTTCACTTGTCAGATGGGCGCAAAAGGTGATCACGTGACTCTGGGACACACAACGGTCATAAGTATGAAACAGTTGCCGAGTGTCTGAATTTTGATCTTGTGATCATGGGGTTGCAGCAACAGTTCTAAATGTGAAAAGGGATCAGGGTCACCTTTCTTTCTTTTTTTTGCCATTGTGACTTCAAATGGTCACTACCTCGACTTTTATAAGTTGAGGGCCACCTGTACTGAATCCTTTGTTCTACTGGATGTAAAATATTTTTGCTTTTTCCTTTAGGACCCAAGAATGAAGTATAAGTCATCCAGAGTCCTGGGGTGGCTGTAATAGATCTGCTAAATAAAAAAATAAAGAAATTCTACATCATTCTTCTTCTTCCATCAATTAGAGTCTTTGACTTCTACTACAGGTACATAACTCTGTTTCCAAGACCTCTGCTTCAACCATGTTCCATTAATTGAATATCAAAAGCTGCTCACCAAGATGTCCACAATTTCAAACCCTCTGAAGACCCTCTTCTTCAAGCAACTCAATCTGGATGGATCCGAAACTTTCTTCAAGTTCTACCATGGCAGAATTTCAAGTTCATGGCCTTCAAATCCTTAAAAACAGGGGAAATGTTGCCATTTTGTTCTAACTCACAACTGAGAGATGAACCAAGGAAATTATTATTATGTGCCATCAAGTTGTTATACGTAATTAATGATCACACAGATCTTCTCCAGATGGTTCCTCCATGGCTATTCAGTTCCTCCAATGAAGCAGCCATCACTGCTTCAACCAATCCATCCATCTTGCTGCTTGTTGTCCTCTTCTTCTTCTTTTTTCCTTGAGGGGTCCTTGGTGCTCTCTGAACTTGATTGCTTTTTTTGCAAACGTTTCATTATCCAAACTAGGTAACATCATCAGTGCTGGCAATGATCATCAGGACTAGCACTGATGATGTTACCCAGTTAGGTAATGAAATGTCTGCAAGAAAACAACCAAGCTAACAGAAGCACCAGGGACTCCTCATTTCAAACCTGAGCTGCAAATACTCTCCTTCACTGGTCTTCTGTCATTCCACAATTTGGTCTTCATTGGTCTTCTGTCATTCCACCATTTGGTCTTAATTGGTCTTCTGTCATTCCACCATACTGCCTTCCCCAGAAAGCTGGGATTTCTCATTGTGTGTTCAGAGTAGGATAATTTGAGCCTGGCCATTTGAGCCTGGCCATTTGACTCAAATCATCTATCCTTACCAAATTCAACTGCCTTCAAAAATGATTAGGGGACTGAAGGCTAAAACATGAAGGAACTGGGCATGGCTAGTATAGTTAAGAGAAGGACCAAAAGAGACATAGCAATAATCCAATATTTGAGGGGCTGCCACAGAGAGGAGGGGGTCAAGCTATTTTCCAAAGCACCTGAAGGCCAAATAAGAAATAATGGATCGAAACTGATCAAGGAGAGATTTAACCTGGAAATATGGAGAACAACCAATGGAACAGAAGTTGCCTTCAGAAGTTATGGGAGCTTCATCACTGGAGGCTTTCAAGAAGAGACTGGACTGCCATCTGTCGGTATAGGGTCTCCTGCTTGGATGGGGGGGTGAGGTTGGAGTAGATCAGGGGTCACCAACCTTTTGGACCTCAGGGACCACCAAACTCATAATTTTAAATCTTGTGGACCATTAATATGAATTTTAACTGATGGTGGCTTGCTGGCATTGGTGGGAAAGTTGATCCCATATTCCAGAGCTGCAGTAGTTACAAGACTGGCCCTTTGGTCATCCCGGAGCAGCTCCTCCAGTCCATGGTAGGCCGGTGCATCCGGGTGGAGGAGCAGCTGCTCCGGGATTCTCCACAAATTCTCTCTCCCCCTCCGCCTTTGACTGTGCCATCACTGTAAAATTTTCTCATATGAATCTTCTTGGCAAGACTTTCTTTAAACATGGTATTCTTTCCTACCATTTCTTTGTCCACTATTGTATTTCCTCAATATTCTGATTCTCAGGAGACCAAATGTTGACTATACAAATGTTGGCTTGTATTATCCATCAAATGAGCCACAACTAACAAAACTGATTGTTTTTAAAACCATTAATTGTACCAAGGGAATAATTGTTGATTACATACCTTTTTTTTTTTTGCAGGCTTTAAGATTTTGTAATGAATTGCTCAAAGTAAACTAAAGTTCCAAGCTGTTCCAAGTTCTTCAAGCTTTACATTAAAAAAAAATTAGGATACAATAAAACTTTGTTATCCAGTCTGGTATCCTACAGATGTGCCAAACTATATCTCTTATCCTCTCCTATATGGCCAGGGAAAGAGGACCTCTTGGGCCAGTGGTGACTTACCTTTTTGGTCTCCTGTGCCAAAAATTGTGCACGCACTCACATGCCAGCACCCAGAAGGCAATGCATGCAACCCCACACCCCACACCCCCTGCACATGTGTGTGCAATCCCCGCCTCCCCTCACACTGCCCCTTTACCTGCACTGCACTTCCCAGCTGATTTTCAGCCTGTTTGAGGCCTTTTTCAGCCTCCCAGAGGCTTGAGGAAAGCCTCTGCAGTTTTTGCAGGCCAAACAATGGGCCCGTTTCATCACTTCTGGTATTTCTGGAAATACAGGTTTTATGCTATAAACACAACTTGTCGAATGTCAGCAGTCATGCTTGATTTGTTTCTGGGTCCCAAGCATCCATTTTATTTCTGTGCAGAAATAAATGATTAAACCTCACTTTTCCTCTCAGCGTGATTATTGGCTCAAATTTTGCAGGATAAAAGGAACACTGTTGGACTGGGCTGAGACAAACAAATTGAATTTATCTGTTAGCATATATAGATAGACCCAATTTGCATTACTCTGTTGCAGCAGCACATGTCTGAGGATGCAATGCGATGCCAAGCAGAGTACCAGAAGTAAAGAGTTAAACCCAGTCGTGGGATTCCAAAAATTTTACAACCAGTTCTGTGGGTGTAGCTTGGTGGGCGTGGCAGGGGAAGGACACTGTAAAATCTCCATTCCCTCCCTACTCCAGGGGGAAGGTTACTGCAAAATCGCCATTCCCTCCCCATCCCACTAATCTGCTTTCCAGCTCCGTTCTCCTGTGCAGGGCAACCAAAGAAGACCCAGCCGATCAGCTGGGACTCAGAGGCAGAGAATAGATGGGGGTGGGACCAGTCAGAGGTGGTATTTGCCGGTTTTCCGAACTACCCAAAATTTCTGCTACTGGTTCCCCAGAACTGGTCAGAATCTGCTGAATGCCACCTCTGGTTAAACCTTAGTTTTATCTCTCAGTGTAATTATTGGCTCAAATTTTGCTGGATAAACACAACGTTAGACTGGGCTGAAACAAGCTAATTGAATTTATTTGTTAGCATTAGGGGTCATGGTGGCGTAATGGTTAGAATTCTGTCCAGAACCAGAAGTTTAATCTTGACCAGCTCAAGGTTGACCCAGCCTTCCATCCATCCATGGTTGGTAAAATGAGGACCCAGATTGTTGGAGGCAATAGGCGGCTCTGTAAACTGCTTAGAGAAAGCTTTAAAGCACTGTGAAGCGGTATATAAGTCTAAGTGCTATTGCTATTTATATATAGACCCAATTTGCATTCCAGGTAATCCTTGGCTTACAACCACAATTGAGGCCAGAATTTATGTTGCTAAGTGAGAAATTTGTTAAGTGCGTTTCACCTCATTTTATGGCCTTTCTTGCCATGTTCGTTAAGGGAATCCCTGCAGTTGTTAACTTAGTAACTCAGTAGCTGAAGTGAATCTGGCTTCCCCATTGACTTTGCTTGTCAGAAGGTTGCAAAAGGGGATCTTCTACCATCATAAGTATGAACCACTTGTCCGGCATCCAAATGTAAATCACACGATCCCTGGGAATGCTGCGATAGTCATAAGTATGAAAAATTAGTCCTAAGTCTCTTTTTTTTCAATGGGTACCCAATGTTATTTATATGCTCCACTGTCACTGTAAAATTCAGGCGTTGCGCAAACTGCACGTCTGAATCCTTAATTCTACCAGATCCTCCGGAAATCTCCAGATTCTCTGCAGCAATAAACACATCAGTCCGGAACGGGAAACAAAAGGCTAAAAAGCGAAAGTAACGGAGACCGAGCTCCCTCCCCCTCCCCCTTGCGCGCCTTTTCCGCTTCGCGCCTTTCTCTCTCTTCCTTCCGAAATTGTCCCTTCCCGTGTTCTCGGAAGGAGGAGAAGGAGCACGATGGCCAAGAGCGTCCGCTGCTGCCTGTCAGAAGCCCTGGAGAACCTAACGGACCCCGAGCTGGAAAAATTCAAGGCGAAGCTCAACGAGTTCCCGGTCAAGGAAGGCTTCAGCAACATCCCCCGAGGACCCCTGCAGAAGGCGGGCGCGCTCCAACTCAGCGACCTCCTGGTCAGTTACTATTGCCAGGACTACGCCGTGGAAGTAGCCGCCAAGGTGCTGTCGGACAGCAATTGCAAGCCCCAAGCGCAGAAGCTTCTCAGGGACACCGGGAAAGGTAGAGATGAGGGGCGGAAGAAAGACTGACCCGGGGCAGCTCCAGCAAGCCCCGGATGGGTGGGATCTTAGTTCCCAAGCCAGAACTTTGGAGGAGGTTGAGCTACTTCAATCTCAACTGACCAGCCAAAGGAAGAAAAAACTTTTCAGCTTCCACAGAGCTGGGATTATGATTTCTTTGAAAAGTTCTCAACTTCAGAAAAGTTTTGAATACTTTTCAGCTTTCTTTGCTGGGATTCTGATTTCTCTTTCCAAAAGTTGGCTATGAAACAGATCTACCCCCTTTGTTCATATGTTATATTTTATATATAATATATTTTATAATATAAAATATATTTTGTAATTTCTATGGAAACCAAGCCCAGTTTTACACACAATTGCTTATCAGTGTTTCAGTGCATGCTAATTTTCCAGGCACAATTATTTATTTAAGCATTTGTCTAATATTTATGAATATTCTATATATTCATATGCACACACACAATATATATATATACACATATATATGCATACACACACAAATACACACACACACATATGTATACGTATATATATGTGTGTGTATATACATACACACATACACACCTGCACAGCCATAAAATCAAAATAATGAAAGCATTAAGCTAAAAGTTGATACCTTTTATAAAAGATATGAGACATTAAAATGCCGTGTATAATAAATATAATGCAATAAAGAGTAACCTAGTAACAGAAAATAAAAGCAGCCCTAAAAAGTTAGAAATATCAGAGCATCACAAACTTATTTCTGTATTAAGGAAGCCTGGAAGAAAAAGGCTTTCTTTGATGCTCCAAAAGCAATAAAGACCACTTTGGGTGTCCCTTGGCAGGTGGGGTACCCAAAGCTTTGAAGATTGTTAGGCCTGCAGTATTTGGATATGGTCAAAGGATAAAGCAATAAAGCTTCTATTGTATTTGCTTAAGGCAGAGGTAAGAATGGAAATGAAGGTGCGTTTTCTTCAGATACAATAATCCCAAACCATAAAGGATTTTATATTTTGACAGTACACATTAAATTGTGTCTGAAAACAATTGAAAAGGGAATAAAGAGGTACTGGTGTGATGCACTCATTTAATCAAACTCCAGTCTCTGTTTTTACCTCAGAAATTGTGCTAGCTGACATTACAAGTCATCTTCAGGGGCAGAAGAACCAGATATAAATTGCCAGGACATAATTTATCATAGCAAGTTTATTCTTATCCAGGTAGGGCTGTTGCCCTGAACAAAGCCTCTGGCCAGCAGTCAGAGGACACAATAAGAGCAGAGAATGAAGCCGGTTTTGCTGCTCTTATCACCACAATAATAAAGACTCTTGCCTGTTTCCAGTCAGTTTCGCTCTTTCTAGGCCTCATTCTCTGGAGGTTCTCCAAAACCCAGAGAGCACAGCAGAGTCTTCACATAAAGAGTGTCTGCATAAATGCAATCAAGTCTAAAGTTGCCAGCACAGCTTCATTCTTGGTGGAGTAGAAGAACTAAATCAAATTGCGTACTACAGCCTCAGGTATAATCCCCAATCGAACTCACCAAGGTCCATCAAGCTGATTCTACAGGACAGACAAAATTCTGTGCAGTGTCTATTTATTGCTGGTTTTGCACAGTAACCATTTTTTCCCCTCCAGATGCCTCCAATTCTGTTCAGGAACCTGTGCCCCAGCTGAGCACCCACTCAAGACAAGCTGGTGAGTTCCTTCTCCATCCATAGATAGGAATTAGCCTGCATGACCATTTATTGACTTGCCGTATCCTCTCACTTGGAACGCATGCGGCTTAGAACAAATTTAAGTGAATTTCAGTTTCACAACCATTTGATTTCTCCCTTAAACTCCAAGGAATGGCAGGGAGATGATATGAAAACCTTGATAAAGAACATATTTGTGTATACACATGATTAAGACTCTCGCCTCCCACTTGGAAGGTTGAGAGTTCAATCCTAGGTAGTGAGCAGATGTTTCTCTCCTAGGGCCAAAGAAAAAATATCTGCTGTGAACTCCACATGGTGCAAGGAAAGGTATCTGGCCAGTAAATGCTTGGTAGCATCCAGTCATCCCAACTCTATCCTGACTTTTTTAAAATATAATATTTTTATTGTACATTTTCCTTTATTATACATCACATTTCCAGTTTTGCAATGGCAGTGTACTGGCTATTCAAGTCCTTTTTAAAATATACATCAGATAATAACCTCTGGTTATAACCATTATTCTCATAGTCATACGGTGTAGTCTCTTTTAAATACCAAGTATTGTACATCATCATTATAACTATTGTTTTCATAGTTGTACCATAACACTCTATTACATTTATCACTCTGTACATTTTAATCTATATTCACGTATAGTCTGATAGTTGCTTACGACATATATTCTTACATATATCTATATACCTGTGTTTATTTTTCTTTCGTTACGGTTACTAATCTCTGCACCTGTTATTTAACCATTTGTACAATCTGTCCCATGTTAAGTAGTAGTTTCTTTCCTCTTTAAGTTCCATCATTAAACTATCCAATTTGGCATATTCTAATTTTTTAAAATTACCTTTTCATCTGTAGGTTTTCCGTTTTTCCAATTTTGTGCATGTGTAATTCTAACTGGTGTTATTACACATTACATAAGTGGTTCTTTTATTATATTTCCCCGGTAATATACCTAATAAGAATGATTCTGGTTTTAGATCTATTTGCTGTACTGTCTTCTAATCATCTTTTTATCTTTGACCAATATTTTTTTGCCGCTGGACAGTCCACTACATATGATAGTAGGATCCTAGGACCTGTTTGCATTTCCAACACTCTGGTGACATATTTGGAAACATTTTTGTCATTCTTGCTGATGGCAAGTACCCTCTATAAAAAAAAAATTGTACAGGTTTTCTTTGTAAGCTGTTGATATTGTTAATTTATAAGTTCTTTCCCACAATTTTTGGCTATTATCTAATTCTACGGTGTATCCAAAAAAAATTGCCTATACTACCATACACATTCTTCTTCCATTTTGAAATTCAATAAGTAATTATAAATTTTCTTTATTAATTTTTCATCTATCCCTAACAATATTTTATCCAGTTCTTGGAGTTCCTTATAGAATATATATTTCTGTATCTTCTTTATCTCTCATTTGAATTTGGATATGTGGCTGCCAGTCAATTCCCTGCTTTTTAATTTCCTGTTTAGATTTTAAATCCCCTTGTTCATTATGTATATCTTTATATCTTACAATTTTATCCGGATCTAAAACATTAGAGTATATTAGCACTTCCATCATAGATAGTCAGACCGGTATTTTCATATAGTGATTCTGTTTGATTTTTTTCCCTATACTGACAACAGAGCACTTCTACTATAGTGCCTTTGGAAGTATCTATGTGGCTTATTTTTCCCATACCATATAGATGCATGCCACCCCAATTGTAGATTATGCTCTTCTATCATCAATATTCTTTTGTTCTTTAAGTTTACCCACTCCTTCACCCATGTGAGCACTTAAGCCTGGTAGTATAGTTCCCAATCCGGGAGCCCAAACCCTCCCTTGTTTTTGGTGTCTTGTAGTATTTTCAATTTGATTCTTGGTTTTTTGCCTTCCTAGATGAACTTTCACATCAGTCTATTTAAGTCCTCAAAAAACTTTTTTCCTAATTTTATCAGGGTTACTTGAAATAAGAATAGCAATTTCGGTAGAGTATTCATTTTTTGTTATAGCTATCCTTCCGACCAATGACAGCTGTAGATTTTTCCATTTATCCAGATCCATCTTTATTTGCTGAATTAATTTAGTATAGTCTTCTTTAATGGATGTATATCTTGCTGTTAGCAAAATTCCCAGGTATTTAACTTTTTTAGTTATCTGCATGTCCATCTTTTCTGTCAGTTCGATTTTCTGTTTATTTGTAAGATTCTTTGTCAATATTTTGGTCTTTTCCTTGTTTATTTTAAGACCTGCCACCGCACCAAACTCTTCCATTTTCTTTATAAATTTGGGTCCTATTTCTAGGAGTTCCTCCAAAATAAACTTTCAAGCTGATTCTACAGGACAGGCCTGGTTTCCTTAGAGTTAGTAACCCAGTTGTTAAGTGAAACTGGCCTTTCCCATTGATTTTACTTGCCAAAAGGAGATCAGATGGCTCTGAGACAATGCAATCATCATAAATATGAATCAGTTGTCAAGCATCCAATGTAAATCACATGACCATGAGGATGCTGCAACTGTCATAAGTGTAAAAAACTCTCATGTCACTTTTTTAATCTGGAGGCTTATCTTTGTCCTCAGGATCACCTGGTTCCCGTAGCCTACATTTTTTTCCCCTCTACTCCCACACGATTCAAAGAGTGTTCATCCCAAATTGGGAATCATCCTCTTAGCTATACAATTTGGGATGAATATCCTTTGAATGGTTTGGGAGTAGAAATGGATGGGGGGGGGCAGAATTGCAGACTATAAGAACCAAGAGTGCCACTCAGGTGACCCTGAGGACACAGATAAACACCCCAGTGCTTCAACCACCCTCTGAAAAGGATGCAAATGACCAGCTATCTGCAAGGAATATAAATCCTTCCATTCCCCACCATCCAGTCAGCTGAAGCAGCTCCTCAGATGAAAAGAAAAAACTCTTCCAAAGAAAAACAAGTCCAGTTGCCTCCTGAAAAAAGCACCTTTTGGACGTTGAAAGAGGCTGATTAATCTGCATTTCCAGGGCAGCGATGGATCCTCCCTTTTCCGGAGGTCGCATCAGGAAGACTCGCTGAACTGCGCGAAACCGAAAATACTTCCTCCCTGTGTTAATTCCCTGCCACCCTCCGAACCACTCGTGGTTTGGGGCTGATCCCGGAAGGGAGCAAATATGCCCAAATCCATCCTTCAACGGCTGGAGAAGACGCTGGAGGATTTGACGGAGGACGAGCTCCGAAAGTTCAAAACGAACCTCCACGAATTCCCGGTCAAACCGGGCTACGACAATATCCCCCGAGGGCAGTTGCAGAAGGCGGACGTGCTGGATTTGAGCGAGCTCCTGCTCGACTCTTACACCCAGGATTACGCCGTAGAGGTGACAGCCGCGGTGTTGAGACGCTGCCACTGCAATCCCCAAGCCGAAAAACTAGCGGCTGCCTCTGGAATCGGTAAAAGCTGAGGGATTGAAGGGGGGAGAGAATTAATCCAGATCTGTTCCGGGTTGGTTGATAGCAGAGGAATCATTTGCAGGATCTTGTCCCCGTGGCCATTCTTGTTGCAAACCGAAGCGCCAAATCTTCCGAAATCACCTTTTGAAAACTTTTTCTGGTAAAGCTTATTCAAAAATGAAACAAGTAAACTTATCAGGCGGTATACTTTGTTTTGGCGCCTAAGGGTTTTTTTTTTTTAGTTCTGCTGTCTTCCTTCTGTTTCTATAGAAAACATTAAAATTATAGGTGTTCAAAAAGTCGTATTTTTTAAAAAAAAGCACAGCAAAAGTATGCATCTTTTTCCTAAAATAACTTTAAAATCATCTTGGCTTCTGCTTACTCTTCTTAAAGTTTGGTGGGCTCCCTTATTCTCACATATTTTATAATATTTTTCCTTAGATGCTTATGGCCCTTGTTATCTTCTGAAGTTCTTGTATAGACATTCTTCGCTAATGTATTCAGTATTACAGTATTATAACCATTCCCTATCATATTTGAAAAACATTTTTTTAAAACTTTTTGTAAAATCTCACCTTCTTATTTTCACTTATTACATCATTTCTTTTCTGTTTATGAACTATGGAACTTTATCTGGCTTTTTATTTTATTTTAATCTGTTCTCCTTCTGGATTACATGTGTGTAATATTTGTGAACAAAATTGCCTCAGAAGGATTTCCCAGATTTCTTGGCAACATCTGCTCTGGATGTGGCATTTAGGATTTTAAAACATTTTTAAAGCATTCTTTTCCTTTTCTGTCACTCGTAGTTCAATTGTCAGAAAAGTGTTCTTTCTTGGAATGGTACCCACGTTAAATCTTACTTATTCACGTACATTCTATGCACTATCTGAACAGAATAGTCCCAATGAAAAATGACCTACATCAGGGGTGTCCAACCTTGGCAACTTTAACACTTGTAGACTTCAACTTCCAGAATTCCTCAGCCAGCTTTGCTGGCTGAGGAATTCTGGGAGTCGAAGTCAATAAGTCTTAAAGTTGCCAAGGTTGGACACCCCTGACCTACATACTCATTGTGCTTGCTATCACTCATTCATAAATAACTGGTACAATAGTAATGTGAAAGTTTCTTAGAAACTTTAAGAAGTTTTATGTACTATATTTAAAAATGAGAAGTTGCTCTCCTTTAAAAAAAAAAAAAAAAAAAGGTTTACTGCTATAATGGTCAGCTATAGCAAGGGACAAGAGCTGGCATGTTTAGGTAGGAATACCTGGTGTTTCTCCAAGCTAATTTCTATATAACAAAAGTTGGCCAAGGCAGAGCAATTCAGATATGTTTCCACAGGCAGAAAGTCAAACTCAAGCAATGAGCCAGCATGTACTAGAATGCTGTTTTGCACAGCCTGTTTCTCCTTGCAGTGACCACTTCCTCTAAAACACTTCCTCTGTATTGGTACATATACTGAAGACATTTGTTTTATGCTTCTTAACATGTTAGAATGTCTTCTCCCAATTCTACGATTTGGGAAGGACCTAAAATGCTGTTAGAAATCATTAACTTGCTCTCCCTGTTCCCAAAGCCTACAGCAGTGTTTCTCAATCTGTGCAACTTCCAGGTGTGTGCACTTCAACATCCCAAATGCCGCCGCCAAGAATGGCCTTCACTGATAATTCTGGGAGTGGATGATCACACATCTGAGAGCTGTTTAGGATGAATGTTAGCCTTGAGGCAAAGAGAAGGAGTTTGCAGCTAGTCTAAGACTATCCTTTGAGCATATTAAGAGTTCTTTTCTTCTTGTCATTTCTTGACAGGGAATCAACCATCTAGTTCTTCTCACCGGCATTTCATCGACCAGTTCAGGGAGCAGCTGATCCAGCGAACTGCCACAGTGGAACAGGTGTTGGATAAGTTGTTGCACAAGTCCATCGTAAATGAAGAACAATACCAAAAAATCTGCTCACAGGAAACTAATCAAGACAAAATGCGAAAGCTTTATAAGTTAGTTCCTAGCTGGAACGACCAGTGCAAAGATCAACTGAAAAATGCACTGAAGGATGTAAATCCGTGTCTCATCAAAGACCTAGAAGGGGAATGAAGCAACAAGGAAGATGGAAAATTAAACCATTTTGTGCTGCCCCCCACCCCCCTCTCTCTCTCTCACAGACACACATAAATGTGGTTTGGAGAGTTTATTAATGTTCCCCAGCAATTTCCTTCACTCAGCTTCAGAACTATCCCAAATAAATCCAGCCACAAGCAGGCTAAGGTTAATCCACAAGGCAATAGCCAATAGTCCATAAAACAGTGGAAAGTCGCTCCAGCAAATAAGTCCACCAAACAAACTTAAATCCACCAGGCCAAACTGAAATACACCCACAGAAGTTCACTTGGCAAGAGAAGTTCAAAGTCTCCAAAGGCCAAAGTACCAGGAACAAACACACCCAGCCAGAAACCTAACACGTTCCTTCTGTCTGCTGTGATAAATAGCTTTCCAGTGCAACCCATGAAAATGGGCAAGGCCTTCTCCTGAGTAATGTGGCAGATCTCCATTGCTCTTATCTTTTCTCTGCCCTGCATGCTCTCAGATCAACCATGGAAGGTAGCTCCTCCTCCTTTTCATTGACCGTCCACCCCTGCAAGGTGTCCCCAGCCAAAGCCCTCTCTTTCAGCCAGCCATTCAGAACCTAGTTCCTGATATGCCAGGAATGAGCTCATCCTCCCTTGGACTGACCTGAGAAGAATCTGAAGAGTCATCCAAGGAAGACATCACACATTTCAGGACTCAAAAAAGATCTATGCGCCATGTAACTCCTTTGATCCACACTAGGATAAGAAACTGGGATCCTCAAATCCATTCAAAACCTAACCAGCTTGCTCAGTTGTAGGAGATCATCTACTACTGCAAAGAAAGATACAGAAAGACTGTCAAACAAATATTAAATCCTACCTTAGGAGCGTCCTCTTCTGGGGGAGAATATTATTGCGTTAAACTTACCTCATTCTATTCCATAGGCAACTGATCAATTATAGAGCAAACTGATAAATCCATATATTTTGACCAGCTTCTCGGTCCTTTGGACTCTCTTGTTTTATGAACATGAAAGTTCAGATATCCTTGAGATGTTTTACATTTTTAAGCAACTTTTTCTTCGAAATCACAAACACAGACTATTTGGGGATCTATATATGGATTCTGGGGTCTAAAAACAAAAATTTATTCCACTTTCCTTTAGCATTTTACTGTTTCTCCTAGAATAAAGCAAAGTATTATTCATCAATCCGGCCTGGATAAAAGAGCTGCACTTACATTTCCTTGGATATGTTCAGTACTGAAATGGATCTCCTGAGGACCTCACCATATTTACAAATGCACAATAAAGCTTCTTAAGGTATGACAAAAGAAAATTCCTGATTCCATATAGATAATGACTGAAGCTCGGTGACGCAGTGGTTAGAGTGCAGTACTGCAAGCTACTTCTGCTGCAGTCAGCTGCCTGCAGTTTGGCAGTTCAAATCTCATCAGGCTCAAGGTTGACTCAGCCTTCCATCCTTCCAAGGTGGGCAAAATGAGGAGCCATATGCTGACTCTGTAAACTACTTAGAGAGAGCTGTAAAGCACTATAAAGCAGTATATAAGTCTAAGTGCTATTGCTATAACATAGGATGATTTCAGCACTGACTCAGCATTGAGTATGCTTGTTGATCACTTGTAGCAGATCCAAAATTGAGATGATACCACCATCCTGGTTCTCTTTGATCCTTAGCAGCTCTCCATAACATTGATCACTTATGGTTGTTCTGGCTCAGTTTTGGGGAGTGGGTTGTTAGGATGATATTATAGTGTAACAGGGTTCCAAACAGGTGAGAAAGGCTAAGCTTAAAGTCCTTAATTTGCAAAGTGCTTCGGGACTGAGGCTCTAATCCCTCTTATTTAACACCTTCAGGAAGCTGTTGGAAAGGGTCTTTAATTGGTTCAGAGGTCCAAAGCCATGCCATGGAGCTACTGATGGGCTGTCTTCTAAAATAAAGCAAGGCTATGGCATACACTTGAAAGAAAACTGGGAAGCCTATACAGTAGAACCTCCAGTCTCAACCGTAATCTGTTCCATGACTTCGGTCGTAACCCGATTTGGTCGTGACCAAAAGCGAGACTGACTGCGCATGCGCATTTTTTAAAATGCCGTGGAAGGGGAAATTGCCACGGCTGTGTTTGATCGCCACATGATTATTTGTTCATGACCAGATGCAAACATTTTCTGAAATTTTTACTTGTCACCCGATTTGGTCGTGGTCAGAAGCGTTGGTGACCAGAGGTTCTACTGTAATTATGCAGCCTGACAGGCAAGAACAAAGAATGCTTATTCACAGAGAACATGAACGTGTAAAACTTGCAACAACTTTGGGTGGTTAAAGGTCTGATAACAGTACCAAAAGTTAGACATCCTGCATACTACAGCTAGAAGTTAAGAATATGGATAGCCTGGAGGAAATAACATGTATTAGATAACTCCTAGAGAATTAACTAGTCAAGTTTTAGGAATAGAGACGGCTAGAAACCAATAGAACAACAGTTAGATCATTACTAAAATGTTTATTAGATAATATTTCTTATATCCTGCCTCATCCGACCTTCTGCTTTAGTGAAATTGTATAATGCTTTCCTAATTCTATTGTTCAGGGTTCCTAGGCATTTTCTGGCCAGGACCCCTTTTGTTGAAGCGCTTCAATAAAAGGAAACAAAAACTGCACCTCGAGTCTGGAGTTCTTCATCGGCTTCAACACAAGGCTCAGATCCAAATTGGAGACAACACTATGGCTGCCGGTTCCCTTCCCTCCTGGGCAATTCCACTTCTCATTTTCCATGGGAGGGAGGGATAACATGTGGAACCTGTGGGGATATTTTTTTCAGGAGTAGAGCAACTCTGATTTCCCACTTCCTGGAAAAGAGAAAAATAAAAACACCTTTGGAGATCTGGGGGCCCTTAGAAAACCAGTATTACCTGGCCAGGATCCTCTCTGGGCTGAAGGCGCCTTGTGGGAAAGGCCTGGAGTCATTTGCATACCTTGCAACCCAGGGTGTCCATGGAGAGAGAGCACCTCTCACTTGGCTTGCCCCGCCGTGTGAAAGGAAAGCCTTCATGCTGCTGTCCTGGGTCCAGGCTGAGATTTCCCGAGAACAGCCTGTGCTGGGTGGACTGACGCATCTCATAGGAGGTTGGGTTATTATTTTGGTAATAAATAAATTATTATTACTTTTTTAATAACCAAACCTAGTTGTCAGAGTAATAACAATTTCCCACGAAAGGATCTGTGTAAGATCTCTACTCAGGCAAGCAAAACACTGCAGCATCCCTGAGCAGCAAAAGGAGGAAACGGACAATCTATACAACATTTTCCAATCAAATTGATTTCCACACAACTTCATCAAAGTTGCCCAGAGACATCTTGTAGGGGAGATGCATGGCATACAAACTTAATAACTAAATAAAAATTTAAAAAGTGCCTGACCACTCAACCCGATATAGCATAACTAACACAAGCTATAAAAAGGATACATCACGGTAACAAAAACATCTCAGAAACCCCCAGCAGACCTTTACAAGCAAATGGAATCATTGCGGCACATAAACCAACTAAAGTCCTCCAAAATATCCTAAGCCAACCAAGAGACCCAGCAGCCCCAGAAGAAAAAACAATGTAATGACCGCAATAGTCGCTACAAGAACAAACAGACAGAAAACCAACAGGATGCATCCCCTGGCACCAATTAGCAGTCAGAACACACGATGAAAACTTTAATTTTGCAAAGTATGGACAGATTTAACTATAGTTTCCAATGGGAAATTTTGATCATCTTAGGCCCAGCCAGATCCAAAAACCCTAGCTAATTCCTTGAAGCCTGGCACGCTGACAAATTGGCCATCAATGGGCAGATAGATGTCAACAACATTTACATACTGCAAAAGAGACAACCAACAAGGGGAAAAAAAGGAACAAAAAGACCAAAACACCTTTCCACCAGCAATCAACACCCACATGAGCATAGATTAACACCAATATTAATATCAGACTTACACTCAAGAGGTCAGCAAATTCCTGTCAAACAAGAGGTGGCATTCTGCAGGTTCTAACCAGTTCTGGAGAACCAGTAATGGAAATTTTGGGTAGCTCGGAGAACCAGCAAATACCACCTCTGACTGGCCCCACCCCCATCTATTCTCTGCCCCCTGAGTCCCAGCTGATCGGTTGGGTCTTCTTTTGTTGCCCTGCACAGAATGAAGATTTTACAGTATCCTTCCCCTGCCATGCCCACCAAGCCATGCCCACCAAGCCACACCATCCCACCTCTGCCAACAGTCCAACCAAAAATCTCAAAGACTATTATAACACTGACAGAACAAGCCTATTCTGTCCTCATGGTCTTTATACTGAGGGAGCCCAGATAAGCACCATCCCTTTACTTGTCTTGGGAATTTGAAAAGATCACCATCCTTTTACTATTCTGTTCTTCATAATTACTGACTGAATGTATAAGGGCAGATAGATAACTCCACAAAGCATCCATACGAAGTCTTTTTATTGGTTCATCAGGCATCCTCAATATAACTTACAGTTACATCAAGATTCATCTCAATGTCCAACTCTTTGCATAGCTGACTTTCTGGTGTAAAAGGATTGTGATCTTTCATCCCATAATAGTGGAGCAAAGGGGAGAGATGCCAGCATGCTGCTGGGGTCTGAGCAAGAGAGAAGGAACCTCCCCCAACCCACCAAGGGTCAATTCAGTGACCAATCAGGATTACAGATGTGGCCACATGACATGGACTACATTTCCCAGGTTACCTTAACTACATTTTCCATGATGCATTCCCTTAAGGGGACAGCTCTCAATTCCTAACTATCTCAATTCCTATTACCTATAAACTGTCTGGACAGCACAAAGCCATTCCCACCAGCACTGATGATGGGCAATGAAACATCTCACCCAAACAAACCCAATAACAGAAAGAACTTTAACTGGAGGTATTTGTTATAAGTCCAGTGTGCCTTAGAATCATTATAGTTGTTAGAAAACAGAAGACAATGGGTTGAAACAATTACTTGGCATTGAAGAAAGATTTGATTACATACATTGGAAAATAGCAGCGTTTAACGTTTTAATTATTGAATCAGATCAAAAAAAGAATTATTCACCTTTAACATTCTGATCAACTATAGTCATTGTAATAGAGGTAAAACTAAATAAAAATGTTCAAGAATTGACTTTATATTACGTCTACTTCCTTGAAATACTGTTTAGCATTTTTGAACATTACTTGGGTTTCTACTCATCCTACCCAAGTACAGGCAGTCCTCTACTTACAACCACAATTCAGCCCAAAACTTCTCTTTGAGACATTTGTTAAATGAGGTTTGTTCCATTTTATGATTTTTCTGCCACAGTTTTAAAATGAATCACTGCAGTTGTTAAATTAGTAACACCGTTGTTAAGTGAATCTGGTTTGCCCATTGATTTTGCTTATCAGAAGGTCCCAAAAGTTGATCACATGACCCTGGGGCACTACAACCATCATAAATATGAGTCAGATGCCAAATTTCTAAATTTTGATCATGTTACCATGGCTATGCTGCAACAATCACACGTGTGAAAAATGGTTATATTTCAATTTTTTTGATGCTGTTGTAATTTCAAACAGTCATTAAACAAAGCATTGTAAGTTGAGGACTACCTATAATTAGGGAGCCACTGCTGAGGGTCCTCATCTACCAGAAGCTACATGGGAGGGGGTCAAACAAGGACTGTTTAGAAAATGTTGGTCTCTGGAGCTGTCTTGAGTAAATTCATTTTCCAGGGGGCGGGAGGGAAGAAATTCCATTAATAAATAAACAACCCTAACCTAGATATTACTGTGCTGTCAACTGGGCAATCTGGTTTTATAAAAGGACAATATTATCACATTATTAGTTGACATTTTAGGTAAGCACTCCGAAAAATCAGTACCAGCAATAGCTGCTATTTATATTATTGTGATACAAACCAGTGTGTCTCAATCTCAACAAGTTGCAATATTTATATTACTTATCTATGTATTTGTATCCCACCTTTATTATTTTTACAAATAAGGCAGTGAACATATCCAGCACATCTTCCTCCTTCTATTTTCCTCACAACAACAATCTTGTGCAGTTGGGATGGGCTGAGAGTGACTGGCCTAAAGTCACCCAGCTGGTTTTCATGGTTAAGGCAGGACTTGAACTCAGTCTCCCACTTTCTAGCCTTGAACCTAAACAGTATAAGGCATAAAAAGAGTTTTGGAGCAACCTTTTGCTAGGTACAGATTTCCTTTTTTTAATTAAGTGGAATGCAATGTGTTATTATAATACATTGCAATATAATAGCCCATTGTAATCTATAGGGTTGCAAATGGGATTATTGCTTCATTTATTTATATGCTTTGTGCAACTCATCAAAGATAACTTTTATCTTTTCATTTCATAATGGGACTACTGGCCTTATTTTATCATGCCAATTTTATACAGAGTCGGCCTTTTGCCCCCAACAATCCGGTTCCTCATTTTACC
>NW_020770483.1:316-22681 GCF_900518735.1 Pseudonaja textilis
GGATGAAAAGGGTGAACTTAAATCGATGCAAAATCTAGAGGAACAAGGTATAAAGATGAATTGGTTTTCATATGCACAAATACGCTCAAGGTATGTTAAAGATTCCAAAACAGAGGGATTCTATGATAAATTGACTGACTTAGATAAGATTTTGACAGTTACTGATGAAAAGATGATTAAAAAATTATATGGTTATTTACTGGAAATTAAACTAGAGGAAGAACAAGTTAAAGAAACTATGATTGTTTTGGAGAAGAATTTTGGATATGGGATTGATTTAGATAAATGGCAAAAATTGTGGTCTCAAAATTATAAAATGACAATGTCAACAACATATAAAGAAAATCTGTATAGGATGTTTTACAGGTGGCATTTTCCCCTGACAAGAATAGCAAGAATGTTCAAGAATAAATCTGAGAAATGCTGGAAATGTCATCAGATACCTGGTTCATATTACCATATGTGATGGACTTGTGAGGACGCTAGAAAATATTGGACTAAAATTCGCACATGGTTGGAAAAAATGACAAAGAAACATATAGATTTAAAACCAGAGATTTTTTTTATTGGGAATCTTACCTGATGCATACAATAAAAATTTGAAATATTTCATTGTAAATGTATTAACAGCGGCTAGGATTGTATTTGCTAAAAATTGGAAGAGGGAGAAAATACCATCACAGGAAGAAATTATTAAGAAAATATGGGAATGTGCTGAAATGAGTAGTTTGACATTTGAAATTAGAGAACAAGAAGATAAACAATTCGATGAAGTTTGTGACCATTTTTTATCAATGGCTAGATAATAAAATAGAATAATAGAATATTTAGAACTTTAGGAAATAATGAATACATATTTCTTTTTCTTTTCTTTGATACTATCTTTATAAAATTTTATTAAGATAGATTTGGTATGACTTTATGATTTGGTTTAAAATAAATTAAGTAAACTATAGTTATCTCATTAAAGTATGAATCAATAAAATTATAGTCAAATGATTGTTTAATAATGATATCAGGCTATATAATTGTTGATTGACAATATGAGCTATTATGTAATATAACTACAATGGAGAAAAAGTGATAAACCAACCGATACACTGTCTGTAAACTCATGAAGGAAAGGATGATGTGTTTATGTTTTATGTGTTTTTGTTTGTTGTTAAAATTAATAAAACTGTTTATATATAAAAAAGAATGCAGCAGGTGCTGAATAATTGGGACTGGATAAGCGCTGATTTGTAAATATTTGTTTAACAAGCACTTGTAATCAGCACAAATTCTTAAACTGCCATTTTTCTTCAAGGGTGTCACTATTGGGGTTTCCCTTTTTGTGAAGGCCACGGGCTCTAATATGCCCTGTTTAATTAATTTGTCTAGTTCCTTGTCCAGCTTAGGACTTATTGCAAAAGGTACTCTTCGAGGATTTAAATGAATTGGAACTGCTAGAAGGTCCAAGTTGAAAGAAATTGGGGTTCCCAAATAACAGCCTAGGCCTTCGCTGAACATATCAGCATAGTCATTGAACAAGGCGTCCACCTCTGAATTTGCAATAGAGTGGATTCCACCTATATGAAGGCCAAGGGCAGGAAATCAGTCTAACCCCAACAGGCTTGGGAGGGCACCATCCACTACCACTGAAGGCAAGTGACTGTTAAAATTTTGAAATTGAATAAAACACTTGCCTTTTTCAGATGACTGGGATGGTTCTGCCTTGGTAGTCACGTAGGGTTAAGTTGCAGCCTTGAAGACTCTTCTTTGTCATCCTGGGGAACAGTCATTTCAATGTGCTCCACAAGATGATGGACATTGCAGAGCTGGTGTCTACGTGCATCCTGCAATATTTCCCTTCTAAAGAAATAATAACACTGATTCTTTTAGAGCCTTTGATTATCAGCTTGGCATGGTAGCAGGTGAAACAGTCTTCAATTTGTTTTTGAAAATGCTGAATTGTCTGAGGTTTCTTTTTTTTTCACAAAAATTTTATTAATTTTTAAAAATCAAACATACAGACCAAACACAAAACATAAAAACATAAAACATCTTTTTTGAAAGCAGCTTTATCCCGGGTTACATCTCTTCATACAGACATAAATTCAAATTCATGCTCACTTTTATACACCATTCCATATCTTATTACTATTCTAGATTTTCTATATAGTTTCTCCCCTCTTTTCAGTCTCTTAATTCTATTTTATTTATTTCATCTCAATTTAAATCATTATTGTTAGGTATAACATTAGTCACCTAACGTAGTTTGGGTAAAATAATATATATAAGCTATGATTGTTAGTTTAAGTGTGTGTCACTTTAACCGCAAAGCATGTAATTTTGAGTGTGGTGTGAAACCACCATAAGAGGGAGCAAGAGACACTGACGAGACGCTGACAATTTGCTGGCAATTACTGACAATTACTGGATTGGAATACATTGTATGGTTTGTTAGCTGTGTATTTCCCTACTGAAGAGTTGCTGATAAGAAGAGAGGAGTTTCTGAGTTTTTGCATATCTCTCTACTGCGAGGAGATATATCACCGGACTGATATTTGTAAGTGTACTGACCTCTCTTTTTCGACACTGGAATTTGCAACTGAATAATCCCTGGACGGATTGAAATAAGTGAATGATATATGGACTGTTTTGACTATGCTTTAACTCTTGCTGGAATAAAACTATTTAATTAGCACTTGTATCTGTTTTCACTGAGTGTAAGCTACACAACGTTTATCTCACACATATTTTGCCTGCCTGCCTGACTGCCCTGCAGATCTTGCTAGGATATATCCCTAACACTGGTTATGGGCCCAGCTGCACAGTCAGACTAACCAGGATATAACAGGCTTATATAAAGTGAGAGTTAGTGTAGTTACACAATACTGTAAACAGACAGCTGTGTTTTATTAATTATAGTTTAATATCCAGAGAAAGATGGCACAAGTCAATTTACCAAGTTTGTCTCTAATATCCAAACTGGATGGAACAAACTATGTTTCATGGTCTATGAAATGCAGCCTACTTCTACGTAGAGAAGGTTTGTGGAATATAATTCAAAACCCACCAGAGGTAGATGCTTGGGATCCAGAGGATGAAGATGATGCCCAGAGAATACAAGAATATAAACTGAAAAATGAGCAAGCTCTCTGTATAATAGGACTGACACTCTGTGACCAGCAGCTTGTCCATATTCGTGGAGAAGAAACAGCTGCTAAGTGCTGGGAGAATTTAGAGAAGATTTATGTTCGAGACAGTGTAGGAGCTCATATAAATCTTACACGGAAGCTGTTCAGAACACATCTTCAAAAGAATGGAGACATGTTGACTCATATAAACACTATGAAGAGGATTTTTCAGGAGCTGCATGAAAAAGAGCTTATCTTCACTGAACTGCACCAGGTTTATATAATTTTGTCTTCATTAGATCAGAGCTATGACGACTACGTAACTTCATTGGAAGTGCTGCCAAAGGATAACCTCACATTAACTGACATTACTGGCAGATTAATTGAAGAAGCCAGGAGAAGGCTTGAAAGGGATCAACTCAGAAGAGAACAACCACAAGAAGAGGAATTATCTTCGTCAGCCTACACAATTAGAAAATGTTTAAATTGTGGAAGAAAAGGACATTTGGCCAGATTCTGCAAGAAAGCAAAATGCCAAAATGCCAGCCAGAATGCAAAAAGGCATCAAAAGGATAAAAAATGCTTAGAGTTAGCCATGTATAGCAACCAAACTGTGAACAATAATAATTTTTGGGTGGTAGATAGTGGAGCATCGCACTGCATAACAAAAATAAGAAAAGATTTATTAAGATGTCCACGAGTTCACAGCAGATATCATTACCTAATGGTTGGAAACTGAAAGCAAGAGGTCAAGGTACAGCATATTGTTCTTGCATAAAAGAAAATGTAAAAATGTTATATGTACCACAACTTAAGTTTAATTTGCTTTCGGTTAGAGTTTTGATTAAACTAGGTTATGTAATTACCTTTAGGGGAGAAAACTGCATAATAGAAAAAGAAGGTAAAAAAGTGACTGCAACTTTAAAAGGTGAATTGTATGTGTTAAATGATAATCAATTAGAGGTGGCTAACACTGTGTATAATAACATTAAACCTCATGATGAATGCATACATTTGTTACACAGACGTTTAGGGCATATAAATTTTAAAATGCTCAAGCAAACAGTTGAACTGTCGAAAGGTATAAAACTGAAGCCTTGCAGTAAGTATTTGCACTGCAATGTTTGCAGTCAAGAAAAAAGCAAGGTAATACCAGCAAATAGAATTAATGGATTTAAGACTAAGGAGCCTCTAGAGGTCGGATTTGCTGATATTATAGGTCCTAAAAAACCAAGTGTGGGAGGTGCTCGTTATATATTAAGTATAATGGATCATTATTCTAGATATGGTTTCTGTTATTTAATGAAGAGTAAAACGGAAACATATCAGAATTTCTTTAATTGGTTGAAGTTTGCAGAGAGAAAAACTAAAAGGAAACTAGTAACTCTTGTAACTGATAATGGTACGGAATTTATAAATAATAAATTCCAAAATAGACAGAAGATGGCAGGTGTAGAACATAAAAGGTCTGCACCATATAGGCCACAACATAATTCCTTTATAGAAAGGCGAGGCCAAACACTACAGGCAATGGCTCGTACTATGTTGTCAGATTCAGGATTACCTGAGAATTTGTGGGGAGAAGCAACAATGTGTGGTAATCATATATTGAATAATGTTGTTAACTCAACAACAGGTGAATTACCATTCACACAGTGGCATGGTAGAAAACCTGACCTAAGCTATATGCACACATTTGGAGCACCAGCATGGGTGCATATTCCCACACAACTGAGACATAAGGGACAGCATAGGGCTAAAAGATTATATTTCGTAGGTTACGAATCAAACCATAGATCTTACAGGTTCTGGGAAGAGGGCACAACTAGAATTCATTGTAGTGCTAGTGCTCAATTCCTGGAACATGTAAGATGGCACAAATTGGAACAAGATTTGAATAAAAGTGTAATTACAGAAACCTACAGGGGCCCAAACCACCATACTAGTGATGTGAGAGATCCAATTAAAGAGAAAGTAAAGGAAGAGAAAATAGAACCAATTAAGGAAGAAATAAGTGAAGAAGAAATAGATAACCAGGAACAGGTGATAGATAAGAGTCCACCTGTAAGTCCTGTTCTACCTAGACGGTCAACACGAGTTAGCAGACCACCTGATAGGTATCAGGCAAGTGTGGTGTGCCAGATTAGTAAAATTCCAGCTACTGTGGAAGAACTAAAATTGTATCCTGAGAAGGATCAGGAGAACTGGCATACAGCAATACAAAAGGAACTGAATTCATTAAAACAGATGGGTGTCTATGAGAATTGTTATGTCCTTGGGACTGGCTGAAGTCCCCAACCATATTGCGGGGGCGTTTACAGCTCCCATTGGTTGGCTCCCTTCGACAGCCGGCTATAAAAGCCGGCTGCTGGGTTGAGCCAGCCGCTGTTCGCTGGGCATGTCTGCTTGTTAGTATGCAGACGCGACAGCCCTTTATTCAGTTGAATAAAGCTTGTTCTTGTAATGCTCTGGTCTAGCCTCCCTTATTTCGGTCTACAACATTGGCGACGAGGATGGGATCAGGCTAACCAGAAGCAATAGAGCTGAAGTCACACCAAGCGCTGAGCCGCAGCCGCGTCGTTGAGAGCTCGGTCAGTCGCTGATTCAGGGAGTGAGAGCTGGAGCGTCTGTAGCCGCTCGGTTAGAAAGCTGCAGAAGTGAAAGTCGGGCGCTGAGAGCCTCAGCCGCCCAGCTCGTAAGAGCGCGGAATTCAAACTGCTGCTGTTTGAATCCAGCCCATTAGCGAAGTTTGGCACTGTACTCACAGTCGCCAAAGCTCCCCAGGGAGCGCGAAATTCGAATTGTTGTCAGTTACACCGCTACAGCCATTAGCCGCCTACGCTCTCCAGGAGCGCGAAATTCGAATTGTTGTCAGTTACGGCGCTATAGCCATAGCCGCCTAGCGCTCACAGAGAGCGTGTAACACAAAAATAAATAAATAAATATATAAACCTCCTAGAGCTGAAAGTACTGAGCAAGGTAAGGCACCGCAGCCACAGCCGCCACGCTCACAAGGGCCACGTATACCCAGAGAGATTGATCAGTCTACAAACAGACTGAGTCCTCCAAAATGAATTCCAACCCGGCATTTCCGCCATTTAAGCCGGATGAAGAGAAGTGGGACTCTTACAGAAACCGCTTCAATCACTACATTGATGCTATTGGTCTGGCTGATGCTGCGGAGCACAGGAAGAAGTCGTACTTCCTAAGCTACTGTGGAGCCGCAGTCTTCGATACAGCCACAGCACTTTTCGCGCCACGAGAGATCAAGAACGTCCCTTGGACCGAACTATTGGAAACACTTTCCAACCATTACTCCCCAAAACCTTCGCAAATCGTGAGACGTTTTGCCTTCCGGATGAGGAAGCAAGCAGAGGGAGAATCTATCAATCAATACATGGCCGCCCTGAGGACAGCAGCTCTCCACTGCGAGTTCAAAAATTACTTGGACGACATGTTGCTCAACCAACTTCTCTGCGGGGTCAAAGACTTAAGGCTCCAGAGGCATTTGCTGGCTAGAAAAGATCTCAATCTCTCCCAAGCCGTTGAGGAAGCCTTAGCTGCAGAACTAGCTACCCAGTCCGCCGCTGAAATCCAGGGCACCGTACCCAAACCCAGCTCTACCTCTATCCACTCAGAGGAGGTGGTGAGTGAGGACGACCCTGCTGAACATGCAGATGTTCATCGTCTCAACCTTCGAGACAACCACAGGTAGGGGCGAGGCATGGAAGCAGCAATGTACCCAAGCACATCCTGTTGTGCCTTTCCTGCAGAGGCCCGCACTCCCGGACGGCTTGCAGGTTCAGGAACGCTACCTGCAACAACTGCAACAAGAAAGGTCACATCGCCAGGGTCTGCCAGGCAGCACACAGTGCACCACAAAGGTCTCCTTCCTCTTACTCTTCTCCAGGGCCCCAAAGGCAAGTAGAAAACTGTTACACGTGCTACCAAGCTAACCACACTTTTCTTACCCCTAATAAAATCACACTTTCTATCTATTTAGAAGGTAAGCCTTGCCGCATGGAAGTTGACACTGGGTCAGCGCTCTCAATCATCTCATGGAACACACTCAAGAAAATCCAGCCCAATCTGTCAAGGAACCACCTCCAGAAATGCCGCCTCACCTTGAGGGACTATCAAGGAAAGAATATTCCAGTACTCGGCAAAGGCAAGTTCCTCGTTAAATTTAAATCCTTTAAAGGCCATTTGCCTTTAGTGGTAGTTGACGGTGCCCTCCCTAGCCTTTTGGGGTTGGATTGGTTCCCCTATCTCGGCATTAGCTTAACGGGAGTCCATGCTGTCTCAGCTTCTGATACTGACTCCCTGTTTGCTGACTACGCTGACGTATTCAGCAATGAACTAGGATGTTACAATGGCACGCCCATTTCCTTTTCAGTGGACCCCCAGGCAGTTCCCGTCAGTTTAAAACCTCGCAGAGTACCATTTGCCATACGCCCTAAACTGGACGCGGAACTGGATAAATTACTCAAGCAAGGGGTGATAGAACCCACAGATTTTGCCACGTGGGAAACCCCAATTGTCACGCCTCTTAAGAAAGATGGCAGTTTAAGAATTTGTTCTGATTATAAGACCACAATTAACTGCTACCTACAGGTCAGCGCTTACCCAGTCCCAGTCATACAGCATTTGCTGCACACATTCGAGCCTGGCACCATCTTCGCCAAATTGGACATGTCACAGGCATATCAACAGTTCCCTGTTGACAGTCAAACAGCCAACTTACAAACTATTGTCACTCACAGAGGGGCATTCAGGTGCAAACGTCTCCAATTTGGCGTCAGTGTTGCCCCAGGTATTTTTCAGTCATTAATGGAACGAATACTTCAGGGCCTCCCTGGCGTAGTCCCTTACTTTGATGATATATTGGTCTCAGCCAGGGACAGACCCCAACTTTTCTATAGAGTCAGAGCAGTATTAGACAAGTTCAGGCAGCATGGACTCAAACTAAAACGGGAGAAGTGTGCCATCGCCACTAAACAGGTGGACTTTCTTGGGTATAGAATAGACGCCTCTGGCATCCACCCGGTGGAATCTAAAGTCAAAGCAATCCACGAGGCACCCACTCCATCTACCAAGTCTGAATTGCAAGCTTTCCTAGGCTTATTAAATTTCTACGCATCGTTCCTACCCCACAAAGCATCAGTAGCCGAGCCTTTACACAGACTTCTAGACAAAAACACACCGTGGCACTGAGGACCCAAAGAAGATTATGCCTTTAAAGCAGTTAAATCCCTGCTCACCTCTGACGCTGTCCTTATACAATTCGACCAGCGCCTCCCTTTAGTCTTAGCCGCAGACGCTTCCCCCTTCGGGATTGGAGCGGTCTTAAGCCACAGACTGCCCAACAGCTCCGAGGCACCAATCGCCTTCTTTTCCAGAACCTTTTCACCAACCGAGCGTAATTATAGCCAAATTGACAAAGAGGCCCTAGCCGCAGTTGCTGCGGTAAAAAAAATTCACGAATTTCTTTTTGGTCACAAATTCGAGCTCATCACTGACCATAAGCCACTTCTGGGACTTCTGTCTGGGGACAAACAAACCCCCCAAGTTTTGTCACCCAGAATGACAAGGTGGACTTTATTCCTGGCGGCTTATTCGTACAAACTCGTCCACTGCCCTGGAAAAACCCTAAGCCACGCCGATGCCCTCAGCCGCTGCCCGCTGCCAGCACCTGTGGAGGACCCGGCCCCTGTCCATGCCATCTTCAATGTCAGTGAGCTCAACCTACCTGTCACCGCTGACGACATCGCCCACCTATCGAAAAAAGACAAAACAATCGCCCAGGTTCTGGACTGGGTACGGAGGGGGTGGCCGGTCACTAACTTTGCAACTGAATTCACACCATTTAAAACTCGTCAGCAGGAGCTTTCTAGTTTACAGGGTTGCCTGTTGTGGGGGACCAGAGTCGTCATTCCAACCCCTCTTCGCACATCCGTCCTGAAAGCGCTGCACGAGGGCCACCCGGGTATCGTCCGGATGAAAGCGTTGGCTTGGAGTTACGTCTGGTGGCCCGGCATGGACGACGAGATCACCAAATGGGTAAGCTCTTGCCGACCCTGTCAGGAATCTAGGCCTTCACCGCCTATCACCACACCAACTAAATGGGAGAGTGCCAACGCACCTTGGTCACGGCTTCACATTGACCTTGCCGGGCCATTGCATGGCAAGACTTTCTTGGTGGTCATGGATTCGTATTCCAAGTGGATCGATGTGGCCCTACTTCCCACGACCACCACCCGAACGGTTGCCCAAGCCCTGACACAGTTATTTGTAACACACGGTCTGCCTGACACCCTAGTTTCGGACAATGGCCCCCAATTTACGTCTACGGAGTTCAGCCGGTATGTCACCAACCTGGGCATCCGGCACATCCTCACGGCTCCCTTTCATCCTGCCAGCAACGGGTTGGCCGAGAGAGCTGTTAGGTCAGCGAAGGAGGCGTTGGCTAGGTTCAACCAAGAGGACTGGCATTCTAGACTCTCCCGTTTTCTCTTAAGCCAACACTCGACTCCCTGTACGGTTACAAACAAGTCCCCGGCCGAACTCCTAATGGGTAGACACCTAAGAACTGTGCTGGACAGACTGCACCCCCACTACTGCCCTGATACTCCCCTCGGTTCTGACAGTTGGGTCAGAGATTTTGTATTGCAGGACCCAGTGTTTGTCAGGAACTACGCCAGGGATCCACTTTGGGTACCGGGAAGAATCGTGGCCATCACCGGTCCGAGGTCCTATCGAGTTCAGTTGGAGGACGGTCACATTTGGCGGAGGCACCTGGATCAGATAAGGAAGCGTCAGAGCGGTCATACCAATGCTGAACCATGGACTCCAGTCAATCTCCAGTTGCCTCACCAGAGCCTGACCGTGGACTGTCAGAGAGACCAGTCACCACCATCCGAACCGAGGGAGCGGGTGGTAGACCTGGACTGCCCGCCAGAGGCTCCATCGTTGCAGACTAGTGAAACCACCGGGTTGATGGAAATTGACTGTGTAACAACCAACTCGATGGCAGAGACTGTTCGCAAGCACCAGACCAGTTTCCAGAGCAAGCCCACTCTCCAGTGCCCGCCAGTCCTGATTCGCCGAACTCTGCTCCACTCAGTGACTCGCCCGAGTTGCGTCAATCTGGTCGCCCGCACAGACCACTGGCGTATTTAAAAGACTATGCATGTTCGCATCTGGGGGGAAGGGGTGTTATGTCCTTGGGACTGGCTGAAGTCCCCAACCAAGTCCGTCCATATTGCGGGGGCGTTTACAGCTCCCATTGGTTGGCTCCCTTCGACAGCCGGCTATAAAAGCTGGCTGCTGGGTTGAGCCAGCCGCTGTTCGCTGGGCATGTCTGCTTGTTAGTATGCAGACGCGACAGCCCTTTATTCAGTTGAATAAAGCTTGTTCTTGTAATGCTCTGGTCTAGCCTCTCTTATTTCGGTCTACAACAAGAATGCTAGATTACCTCCAGGTGAAAAGTCCATTGGATGTAAATGGATATTTAAATTAAAAACAAATGGGACTGTTACCCATAAGGCTAGCTTGGTAGCTCAAGGATTTAATCAAACTGCATGTGATTATGATGAAGTGTTTGCACCAAGTCTAAAAGCAACAACCTTGAGAGCAGCTTTAGTGTGGGCAGCTAAGAAAAACTATATCATAAATCATTTAGATGTAGAAACTGCCTATCTGCATGCACCTTTGCAGACACTATATACCTAAAGAAACCTGTAGGGATAAAGGATGATAAAACTAATAATGACTGTTGGAAGCTTAAAAAGAGTCTCTATGGATTAAAACAATCTGGTTATGAATGGAACCAATATATTGTTAAGGAGTTAAACAATATAGGGTTTAAAGCAGGTTTAGCTGATCCATGTTTATTTAAAAGAGAGAAAAATGGAATAGTGTCATTATTATTGTTTACAGATGATATTGCTTTAATTACAAAAACTAATAATGAAGCTACTGAAATAATATCATTATTAGGAAAGAGGATAAAATTAAAGCAATTAGGAGAGATAAAACAGTATCTCGGATTGACAATAAATAAAACCAACGGTGGCTATAAGATATCTCAAGAGGATAAGATTTATCAATTACTAAAAACATATAAGATGGAACTTTGTAAACCAGCAAAAACTCCAATGAGTCAGGAATTTTGCCGCACTGATGCTCAAAGTTCAAAATTCGATAAGACTATCTATCAGTCGCTAATTGGCAGTCTATCGTATATTAGTAATTGGTCAAGGCCAGATATTGCCTATTGCATTAATCAATTGGCTCGATTCAACGCTGAACCCGATGAACGACACTGGCAAGCAGCAAAACGTATCTTAAGATATCTTAAAAGGACAATGCATTATGCATTGTATTTGGAGCCAAAAGATGATTTGATTTTAAGTGCATATGCTGATGCAAGTTTTGCAACAGATATAAACACTAGGAAATCAACTTCAGGAATGGCTATACTATTAGGAAAAGCATTGATTGGTTGGAGGTTAATTAGACAGCAACACATAAGTATGTCCACAATGGAAGCAGAATTTTCATGTCTATCCTTATTATATACTGATTTAATTCTGTATAAACAGTTATTGTTGGATATGGGATTAACTGTTAATGATTCCATTGTTGTGTATGAAGACAATCAAGCAGCCATACAGATGGCTACAAATATTGCTGTGAAAACGAGATCTAAACATACAGATCTTAGATATCTGAATGTAAGACAATCTGTAAAGGATGGTTTAATAAGATTGGAGTATTGTATGACTGAGCAAAATATTGCTGATCAATTCACAAAAGCCCAAGGTGCAGTGAAACACAAAGACAGTTGTGATGATTATGGGTTAAGGTTGTAAATAGATATATATATTATTATATTACCCAAAAGGGGAGAATGTTAGGTATAACATTAGTCACCTAACGTAGTTTGGGTAAAATAATATATATAAGCTATGATTGTTAGTTTAAGTGTGTGTCACTTTAACCGCAAAGCATGTAATTTTGGGTGTGGTGTGAAACCACCATAAGAGGGAGCAAGAGACGCTGACGAGACGCTGACAGTTTGCTGGCAATTACTGACAATTACTGGATTGGATTACATTGTATGGTTTGTTAGCTGCGTATTTCCCTACTGAAGAGTTGCTGATAAGAAGAGAGGAGTTTCTGAGTTTTTGCATATCTCTCTACGAGGAGATATATCACCGGACTGATATTTGTAAGTGTACTGACCTCTCTTTTTGGACACTGGAATTTGCAACTGAATAATCCCTGGATGGACTGAAATAAGTGAATGATATATGGACTGTTTTGACTATGCTTTAACTCTTGCTGGAATAAAACTATTTAATAAGCACTTGTATCTGTTTTTACTGAGTGTAAGCTACACAACGTTTATCTCACACATATTTTGCCTGCCTGCCTGCCTGCCCTGCAGATCTTGCTAGGGTATATCCCTAACAATTATACTTATATCCTTTGTCTATCCTGTTTCAACTGTCTATTATCTTTTCTCATTAACACAAAATTTCTCCTGTAATCACTGATTGGAGTATGACGCCTTTATATCTTTCCCCTATGTTTAACACTTAATATAATACATAACTTTCATTCGGATTCTGCTTAGTACATTCTAAAGCTACACACTATATTCTTTAAAAAAGAAAAAAATTATAAATATATAATATAATTAAAACAACAATCCATACCAGTTAAACTCTATCATTAAAATTAATATTCATTTAAATCTTAAACATTTTACACATTAATTTTCAAATAAGTCTCAGGCTTCTATGGGAACCTTTATAAATTTTGCGTAATTACTTCCCCCCATTTCACTTATATTTTAAAACATTATGTAATTAAAATGTTCCCATTCCTTTTTAATTCTATTCTCTCATATTTCATTTCATTTATTTTGTTCAAAAAAAAGTTTCACTACATTACATTGAATATTTTATCCCATTTTATAATCATATGTTATTCCAATTTTCTAACATTATTTCTAATACAAATACAATACAATCGATATGTACCTTTGCAGAATCTCTTTTTCAGTTATTATTTTTACCCATTATCTCTAAATAAATCCTGTTTCTTTACATCTTGTTTCAAACCTTTGTAGATCCTCTTCCATTCCTTCCTCCCTTGCTTCTTCACACTCTTTTTACCCCCTTGTCTCTCCATCTCCATTTCCCTCTTCTGTATTCCTCTTTTCTGCTCCTTTCTAACATTATATCCACTTTTCACCTTATTTTTCCCTTTTTTGGTTGTTTTTTTAGGTCTTAAATTCTCCATTCTCTTTCCCCTCTTTACCCTTTCTTCCCAGATAAAGTTACTTGTTCATTAAACATGGCTTCTTCTTTGTCCCAATCTTCTTGTTCTTCTCATAGGTAGAAATCGCCATTTCCAAAAAGTTGAAAACAGAGCCAAAAGAGCCCTTCCCTTCTTGTTCCTCTTCTTTATATTTTTTGAATTCAATTTTCAGTTCATCCACAAGTGATGCCAATATAAAGAAAAATTTTAAACAACCACCCAAGTATTTTTAGTCATTAAAATATAATTTCCAAAAGTCCCAAAGTCACCAAGCAGTCCAAATACACACAAGCTGTTCCATTTAACACTTTTCTCTTTTTTCACTTTCTCTTCCTGGGGTTACGATACAGTTACAAAGTTCCAATTAAAATGTATCTTTTAGAAGTCTTATTACAATTTAACTTTCGATTCTTTTAAATTCCAAGCAATCTCCTCCAGTCAAATCATACTCTTTATTCTTTTCCTCTCCCTTCCCACTTGCAGACCAAATTTTTTTTTCAATGTTCAGAAATCTTTATTATCCCCTTGGCTTTAATTTTCAGTTTAATTATCTGTTGATGCCAATGCAGGTTTTTCCGATTTCTCATTCATCTGCTGTCACAGAAGGTAAGGAGAGTGAGAAAAAACAAACTTTCCCTTTGCACTTTCATTCGCTGCTTCCAGATCTTCCTTGGGAACAATGAATCTTTCTTGAGATTTAAACTTAAATTCCAAGATATTTTGAAAGTAGCTTCTTATCCCGGTCAGCCATAACTTTCCCTTCTTAGCTTCCTCCTGCACATACTTTTCTGGATGACTGTTCCTTTGTGGTGGCCATTTCTGACCACCGCTCTTCCGCCTTTGGAAAAGGGACTTAAGCCAGCTGAGGAGGGCAGGTGTGGACTCCCCACAAAATGCTGTCTGGTCTCCCCTGTCTTCAGCCACCTCTACGGGGTGACTTTAGCCCCAAAGCCGGCTGGCTCGGGGCACTCCAGCGGCGAGCGCAAGCAGAAACCATGCACGATTGTGGATTCCTGCTGCCGCTGAAGCCCAGCAAACCAGAAGTCAAGTTGTCTGAGGTTTCTGTAGTTGGGAAAAAGTCTTTCCTGCCTGACAGATCCTGGCTACATAACCCTTTCTCTCACATTTTAGACAAATGGGATTCCTGAACTTGCAGGATGCTCTAAGGTGATTTCCTCCACAGCTTAGATAGATGGTTTGAGATCATGGAGGTTGACTGGGAACTGACCTGTTTTCCCTCTCACTGGTTTTGGACTGCCTGAGGCGATTTACGTAACTAGTTTATTCAGAGCCTTCCTCTGTGGAGGCTTCATCGTAATGAATGGCTGAGCTGTTCTGATTGACTGGATTTCCCTGAATTTCTGCTGTTGAAAATGCTGACAGCTCTGCAGCTTGAGATTCCTCTATTGCTAATTTTAGGGTCAAATCCCCTTTAGCCAATAGACACCTTTGTAGCCTTAAGTCCCGGACTCCACAAACTACTTGATCTAATAACATGTCCTCCAGATAGTCTCTAAACCCACAGTGCAAGGCAGCTGTTCGTAAAGCTTCCATATACCCACTAATAGTCCCTCCCTCAGCATGGGTCCATCTCCTAAAAGCATGACACCTGGCAATTCGGGAGGGCTTAGGGGAATAATGGTTAGACTGTGGCTCTGCAAAAACTTAAAATGTAGGATTTTTTCCTATGGTTGGAAACGTCAGCAAAGTCTATGACATCTAGGAAACAGTCGAATCAGTTTCTGTAGGATTCCCATGTCTCTGCTGTCAGTCTGAAAAGTGGGAATGCAGGGTTTGAGGTCATCTCATCTCAGTGGTGGTGGTTCTTCTGAGGAAAGTTGAACTTCGAGCTCACGAATAGTGACACTAAGCTCTTAAAGTGACATGCAGCTCGGTAGTGGCTTTGGCTATTTTTGTAGTGACTTCGTTCAGCGATTCTTTGCTCTTATATGTATCCTGCCCTCGTCGCCAGTGGAGTGGAGTGGCAGAACAACTGAGGCGAATGCAGAGCAAACTTCAGCTTTAACTTTATTGAAACAATAAAGGGTTGCTACGACTGCCATGCTAACAAGGCAGCCAGCTTGCAGGCAAGAGCTGATGCCATTTGAAAGCTCCCTTTTATAGTCAGCTGTGAAATGCATCAGCCAATAGTAACAGTATGTGTTCCTGCGGGAAGCACAAACCAGAGTGAAGACTTCAGCTCAGTCTTTTCAGAATGCAACAATAAGAATACAAGAGCAAACAATAGACACAAACTCAGAGTAAAACACACCAAACTTGATTGCAGAAAATACGACTTCAGCAACAGAGTGGTCAATGTCTGGAATACTCTACCTGACCCTGTGGTTTCTTCCCCAAACCCCAGAAACTTTAACCTTAGACTGTCTACTATTGACCTCACCCCTTTCCTAAGAGGTCTGTAGGGGGCGTGCATAAGCGCACCAATGTGCCTACCTTCCCTGGCTTATTTTTTCTTTTTTTTCCTTATTCGTATCCATTCCATGTATTCATAGGTATGTTTATAGTTATATCTGTTATCTTATAATTGCTTCACAAAATAAATAAAAAACATCATCCCTGAAAACGAAACATAACACCAACCTATATAGCAACAAAAACACACATTATTGGCCATAATCTTTAATTTATTCTAAAACCATATCAGAACACCTCTGGTAACAGTTTATACAGCCTGGTTTCAGAAATTTTATTAATGTCATTGATGATAGTTATGCTTTAACATGAATTCAGATTGTGACAATTGAAAGTTATGATTAATTGAAATAATTTGAATTGTTTTAGCAACATTACTACTCAATTATTGTAATTCAAAATGCACACAGAATGAATAAAAATAAGTGAGAATACATAAAACATTACTTCAAGATAGGTGATTGTATACTGGATGTAAACTGAACAAAAATAAACACTAACACAAGAAGCCTTATTGAGATTTCATCATCAGATGTTCCTTGGTGTTCATGTCAGGTCTCAGTGTAATAATGTAGCATTTGGGGATAAAAATGCAGCCCAGTAAACCTAGGCTGGAGGCCAGGATGGAGAAGATCTGCACAGCCACCATGTATTTACCTTTGGTGCTCAGGTAGATGGGGACAAAGTAGATCCAAACACTGCAGAAAACCAGCATGCTGAAAGTGATCAGTTTGGCTTCATTGAAGGTCCCTGGAAAATTTCGAGCCAGAAATGCCACCAAGAAACAGATGGCAGCCAGAAAACCCATGTAGCCAAGGGCAGTGTAGAACATGGTCACTGAACCTTCGTTGCACTGCAGCAGGATGTGTTCTGTCTGGGAATGAAAGTCATAATCTGGGAACGGGGAAAAGATTCTGAGCCATATCATACAGATGCCAACTTGAATACCAGAGCAGGATAAAACAATTGAGTGGGCCAGACCCTTCCCCAGCCATTTCCTCATCCTGCTTCCTGGCTTTGTAGCCAGGAAGGCCACCACCACCATTACATTCTTGGCCAGCAAAGAAGATATGGCAACTGAGAAAACAATACTGAAAATTGTTGTATTATAGTGCGGCCTCTTTAGTATGGTTGAAGGAATGGGTGAATTTAACCAATAAGACAATATTACTCTTAGAAGGCCATGACTTACAGAGGGGGTGGCATGCTTTTTTATGGGATATTGGGAAAACTAGCCAGAAATATTTTCACAGACACCTAATCAGAGATTCATTATTGACTAATTGAAAGAAAATATGGAAAAAAACACTGCTTAAAGATACCAATCTGGATTTCAACAATGGAGGCAATGACCCACCCAAATAATCTGGATATTACTAAAATGATTAAATATAAGGACCTATTGGATACACAAGGAAATCTGAAATCCTGGCAATACCTTCAAGATCAGGGATTAAAAATTGATCGGTGGGCATATCTTCAAATTCAAAGTAGATATAAACAGGACAAGAAAGAATTTGGAATTAATAATAAACTCCAGCAATTAGATAACATTGTATCAAGCAAAAAACAAATAACAAAATTTTATTATTATTTATTAGAGGTAGAATTAGAGGAAAAAATTGTTAAAGGAAACATGATAGCCTGGAGTAGGAACCTAGCACTTAGTATCACAGAATGGGAAAAGGTCTGGGGTAGAAATAACAAAATAACAAAATCGGTAGCATACAAAGAAAATGCCTATAAAATGTTTTAGAGGTGGCACCTTCCTCCTTCGAGATTAGCGAAGATACACCCCAATATGAGTCCAAATTGCTGGAAATGCAAAAAAAAGAGGGAACTTTCTTCCATATGTCTCTTACGGAAGCTCAAAAATATAGGCAGAAAATTAGAAATTGGCTGGAGGAAATGACAAGAGAAGAGGTCTAATTTAACCAGAGTCCTTTCTATTAGGGATTTTTGATAAAGAACTACAAAAAAAAGAGAAATATATAATAATACATATTTTGACAGTGGCCAGATTGGCTTTGGCACAATATTGGAAACAGCCTCATCTTCCATCAGAGGAGATGATTATCCAAAAAATTTCAAGTTGTGCAGAAATGGACAAATTAACCTTGGCATTAAAAGATAAAGACACTTCTACATATTACGACAGCTGGAACTGCTGGTACAAATGTATAGACCAAAGATAGATTTCACACTAAAAGGCAAAAGAAAATACGATAAAATCATAGTAGTGATATACAGATATATGTAAGGAATAATTGTGTATATGGCATAAAATAAAGATAAAAAGGAGGTCTCACAAACTGTTGAAGATGAAAATGTTTTTAATTGTTTTCTATCTTTTTCTTTCTATTCTTTTTTTTCTTGTTTTCTTTTTCACTCTTGCATTTATGTATGTGTGGTTGGTCTATTTTAATAGTAAAATAAGTGTATTTAAAAATATATATATATATCATTTTTACTGGACTTATCATATAGGCATAGGCTGTGAAATCTGACTCTAAATGTTCCCATGGTTTTCACTTAATTAAAGTTTTCCTCTCCTTTCCAAACAACCAGACATATAGGTGAATCAAGGTGTTGCCTGGTTTCCTGGTGACTTCACTCATCCTCCCTTCAGCCATCAGTGGGAATGTCCTTGGTTCCCAGGAGAAAATATTTTGTTTTGGCTACAAGACCCCAGTTATCTCTATCCCCCCTCCCTATCCCTCAACTCCAGTGTGGCAACCCTGAAACATCAAAATGGCCTCAGTCAGGTCAGTTTCAGAGCTGACACTCACTCTCAAATACCACTAACTGGACAACTGCTCTTTGGAATATCTCAACCCTTTCAACATCTAATTTAATACTGATGAGTCAGAAGGGGAGAATCAATGGAGCCTCAAAGGAGAAGACTCACCTGCCATGGCTGTACAATCTGGGGGGGTTGATGGTATCCCAACTTACATTCTCCTCTTACTCCATTGGGAGGAAGAGGCAGCACTGAGGACCCTGGCCACAATTTGAATTATTTGGGAAATACTGGAGGAATCCTGAGACAGGATTCTTGCAATCACATCATGAGATGGGAATTCCCAATTCTCTTTTTCTCTGCATTTTTTTCAAACTTTCTTTGATAACAGAGGATTTGAATAGGAACATCGGAATGCTTCCTTTCCATACAATATGACCATAGATGCATAAGATTTAAAGTCGTAATACTGAGTCCTTCTCTTTGTCTGGATGAGGAAGGAAAACAAAGCATATTTGTTTTGGAGATCAACACAGAGGTCAAAATCACTTATACTTAAAACTTTCAAAGTGGTTGCAATCCACACCCTTCCCATAATGGATGTATTAGTCCTATCAATTATTTGCATTATTGCTGCTAACATTCCCAAGGCCTGAAAAACCAGTTGGCATACTATAATTTTTATTTGACTCTTGATAAGAGAATAAAATATTTTCCTGTTTTCTTGTATGAGAGTTTCTCCAGCACTTGTTTGCATATTTGCTTCTGGGACAGTTCCTGAGAGGACAATGCAAATCCCATTTTTTAGAGCAAGGTTTTCCAAGTGTCTTTTGAATTTTTCTCCTCTTTCATTATCCTCAGAAAGGAGGCCGATCCATGTCCATTGGAACTGCAGGAGCAGCAGGGCAAGCACTGAATAAGGAGGTTCTTGGGGTGGGGTCATCCGATATGAAAAAGTGAAATGATGGTTTTGCTCAGCCATCTGGTTGATGACACTGTAGTTGATCTAAGATAAAAGAGAAGGTATTGGTAGTTTGTGCCAGTTTTAACAATGAAAATCAGATGGTAAATCTAAGGACCTTCCCCCACTTCTGAGAGATGTTTCAAATGATAACTGCATGAATTTTGCAAGTTCCCTTCATGTTCTGTCCTGTCGTTTTGTATGCTCCCTTTGAAACCAGATGTCAACTCGTAAAGCATTCCTGGCTTGCTCTAAAGTTGCCATAAGAAGGAGTGGGGGGAAATTTGATGGAGCCATTTGTTGCTATGATCAGAAGAACATTCCATGTATACCTTTCTCCAGATTGTATCTCAAGTTACCAAGCCCAAAGAGGCATGTTTTCCACAGCCCGGCGAAAGTGCTTCATTGGAGAATGTGATTTATGACACACCCTGGGAGAAGGAGGGAAACAGGGTCATAGTGGACAGTAAATTATGTAGGGCAGAGCCAACTGAGCTTGAGAAAAGTGCCAACATGTATCCCCTAATAAATGATTGGATTTCTTTTGAAACTCGGCTTGAGGCTCATGAATTAATTAGAGCATTTGTCAGAACCCTGACACCAGGGAGCTCTGAATTATCTGTGGGTAATGTTCATTGGTGGTCCTCATAGAGCACACACTTCTGGTCACCTTATAACTCTGTGGGTCATCCATCCACTCAGTCAATTAGTCACTCAGAATAGAGCTGGAAAGTCTTCAAGTCCAACCACCTGCTCAAGCAGGAGACCCGAGTCCAGGCGTGTCAAACTCAAGGCCCAGGAGCTGGATCCAGCCTGTGGGATTCTTAGATTTGACCTGCAGGGCTGCCCTGAAAATAACAAAGGACCGGCCTGCAGTGCCTCTGCCAGTGAAAAGGCAGCTAGAGAGGGATGCACATGGCTCTCCCAAGGTTCCTTTTGGCTGGCAGAGGGTTGCAGGATGCCATTCCAGAAAAAAATAGAGTTTGCGAGGGCCGTACATGTCCCCCCAAGCTCTGTTTTTGTTGGCAGAGCATTTGGGCCACCACAGGTGCCCCCTGACACAAGTGACATCATGCTGGCCACACCCACCTTGGTCATGCCTCCCCCTGAGGTCAAACACAAACCTGATGTGGCCCTCGATGAAATCGAGTAACATCCCTGCTCAAACAGGAGACCCAATACCATTTCAGACAAGTGACTGTCCAGTCTCTTAAAAAAACCCAGTGATGAAGCACCCAAAATGTCTGAAGGCAAAGTTGTTCCAGTGGTTAACTGTCCTCACTGTCAGGAAGCTTCTCCTTAATTCCATGTTGTTTCCCTCCTTGATTAGTTTCCATCCATAGTTTCTTGTCCTGCCTTCTGGTGCTTTGGAAAATAGATTGACCTCCTCCTGTTTGTGGCAGCCTCTCAAATACTGGAATACTGCTATACACTCATGGAATATCTTTTTTAAATGACAAACATATTAATTTCTCATGGATTATTACTGCTTATTTGATTGCTTTATATGTTGGGCTTGAAATATTGTTTGTTATATCTCTCCCCTAACAATTGTTTAATATTGATATATTATTTCATTGTCTACATATAATTGCTTTCAAATATTTCTGTATAAACTCTTTAATTGCCTGAATTTTTTTCAGACATTTGAAATGCAGAAGTCAGTTTAATAACCTCCCTTTAAAAACAAACCCCAAGACAACTGGCATTGTGCCAAGCCCCAGTTCAAAATAGGAAAGAATATTATGACATACTTTCTTTATCTTGTACGTTAGAGAAAGTATGTAAAAGCTGCTTTCTGGAGGTGCCCTCTCGCTATCTTGCCCTATTTGTTTTTTTCTTCATTTCTTTCTTTTGAATTTTTTACTTCAATCTCAAGATTACAAAAATGAGGAACTCACTGTGACAGTTATTAAGAGTTGGGACAGTCTGTCTCCTGGAGCTCCATTGCTGGATATTTTCAAGGAAAAATTGGTCTGACCATTCCTCCTCTATGTAAGGAGTTGGACATTTTATTCTATGATTCTGTGGAAAAAAATCTTTTTTGTATTGGTCACTACATTTTCAAAATGTTTAAAAGTCACCGTTCTAACTCTCATATGTTCTATGACAAAGTCTTGCTTTTCAAAAGTCATCATTTTCAAAATTCCCAATGGTCACACCCAGGCCTTTTCTATTACCAGAGGCCTGCTGGCCACATGGCCTGAAGCCGAAGTCTTTTACCCAGAAGCTGTCAAAAATGTTTTCCTTAGATTTCACATTTTTATAACTTCCCCATCATTTGAACTAAACACTTCAGCTTCTCTGCCAGTGGACCAGGCACTTCTGGAGCTCTGGAGATCTTCAAAAAAATAAGCAATCCATGGGAAATGGGATGTAGGAAGGAAGTCGATCCAGGAGGCTAACAAAGCAGACCCAGTGCCTGTGGAGACCCAATGCAGGATGTAGGGGGAAAAGAACTATGGGGATCCCAAAGGATTATAAGTGAGTTTGATGTATCAGGGGAGACTTTGGGTGGCTTCTTCCAACAGTAGGCTCTGCATGACCTTCCCCACCCTGAGATCCCTAAAATCCCTCATGTGCTTTTACTGACCTGTGCATTTGATTAGCAAATGGATTGGGCAAATCAGGGAGGGATCACATTTATTTAATGTGATTCAATCAACTGGATCCTCGAGTTACGAATATACACACACAGATGCATATGCCTATATACAGACACACAAATATACACATACACACACACACACATATGTGAGGTCGCGGTGGCTCAGTGGCTAAGA
>NW_020770484.1:0-22630 GCF_900518735.1 Pseudonaja textilis
GGATTTCTGACCATGCAAAGTTTAAGTTTGGTTTTAAGGTCAAGAGAGAAAGAAAACGGGTTAACCACTTGCTACTTTCACCAGCCCACAGTGGCCAACATCAATTGATTCCTGGCTGGCCCTTTAAGAAACGTTAACCAGGAGTTTGAACATTAAAACGAAATTAGGGAGTTTTTCTCAAGTCTCCCACCATTCATATTTTGCGCAAAAAAATAAAAAAAAGCAGGTTGTAATTAAAGTAGAAGGTACCTTTCCTTGCTATAATGCTAAAACACGGGGCAGATGCATGGACATGGATATTATTTCATTTCTGTTTTTATTTTATGAATCTCTTAAAAATATTTTATTAATTTTAAAACCTTTATTAATATTTTTTGGAGGAATGAGTATTTTTGCCGGCAAAATCATGATGCGAGCAAACAGCAGTCAAAGCCAACAAAATCAATGTAATGTCAACAGAAGATAGAAGTAACATAAATAAAAATATTCTGAAGTTCTGAAACAGAAACTGAATAAAATTAAACTATGGATACATAGCCTTAAAATGTGAATGAATAGCCCAGCCTTCAAACAGGTCTGGTGGCTTTCTTTCCATGGACATTTTAAAATTCACTCAGTTTGACGGAACTTTTTAGAGGTTATTTTGTTACAAAAAGGGGAAAAAAATGATTGGATCCATTTTTATTAGCTTTCCAGAGGCCTTCCCAAAGGTTATTACAGACATTTCAGCATGATTGATTAAATATTGGGGTGAAGACCTCTTACGTAAGATTATGCAAATAGCAAAATTGAGTGTTTCTCAAAACATGTTTGAATGAAAGGCCATCAAGAGCCAGAGGTACTGGGGAATTTTGGAATCCTTTTGCTAAAAAAAGATGTAAGAAAAACAAAATGAAAAAATCCCTAGACATCTATAGCTGACTGTATTCATGAGAATTCATAATATTTATGGTAACAGAAAATTAATTTAGTTTCAGTTAGGAGTGAAATATTAGTGTTATTGTTTCTGTTCAGATTTCTCCACACTACATACACTCTTTTCCTCTGATCCCTTTCCTGATCTGACAAAGTTCGCAGGAGAAATTTCCTCTTGATGTCATCCACTCCTGTTCAAACCGAACAAGACATGACTAGGATTATAACAGGCTGCTGGAGAAATGCCTGTCTACTGTGAGAGGGAAATCAAATCCCTTGGCCAATTTGTCCTGAAGGAAGGTGCCAGAACCCTGTAACCCTCCCAAAGTCTTGCCATTTTTTTCACATTAAACAACAAATAAATCCTGAAAACTTTGCCTTTTATATCACAGATAATGAGAACAGAGGTGGTCTTCAGCCGGTTCTGACCAGTTCTGGAGAACCGGTAGTGGAAACTTTGAGTAGCTCAGAGAACCGGCAAATCCCACCTCTGACTGGCACCACCCCCATCTATTCTCCGCCTCCCATTGAGTCCCAGCTGATTGGCTGGGTCTTCTTTGGTTGCCCTGTGCAGGAGAACGGAGCTGGAAAGCAGGTTAGTGGGGTGGGAAGGGAATGGAGATTTTGCAGTGTCCTTTCCCTGCCATGCCCATCAAGCCACACCCACCAAGCCATGCCATGCCCACCAAGCCACGCCCACAGAACCGGTAGTAAAAAAAATTGAATCCCACCACTGAATGAGAATGATGAAAATAATGGGGGGGTCGGGAGGAGACTTCTATGATTCTAAGCTTCCTTGATTCTAAGAGGGACTTTGCTGCTAAAACACATCCCCTTTGGTGTACAGTGTGTATGTCTGTCTGTCTGTCTCTCTCTCTCTCTCTGTGTAAAGTAAAGGCCAAAGTGGCCCCAGTACTGGTAGCAGAACTCAGGGAGTTGGGAGAAGGGCTCCAATAGATCCCAGGAACAACATCAGAGCTCAGATGTGTGTACTATGACACAAAGTACACAACATCAAAGTACTAGGAGCATTGATGATCCTGTGCAGAACCCTCAAATTTCCAGGCCTCTGGTAGAGCACCTGAGAATGAGGAAGACACAGATCACCCATAAGGGTGAAAAGTGTGTGTGTGTGTGGTAAATTTTCATAACGGCAAAATATCAGAAGCAGGCTCACTACCCCAACAAATTACTGATTACTTTGTCAATCAATTAACAGTGGTGCAATGAGAAATGCTGAAGTCCACGCTCTCATCATGAAGTTCCACAACTATGACACCAGTGGAAAAATAGCCATTCAATCTACCATCTCCATTCACGTCCATAGCAATTTGATTGGTGCAAGGTAGCTTGGATCTGCCTCAGAGCTCAGAGGTGAAGACGATCTGGCTGCAACATATGTGACCTCACTGATTGCCAGGGTTGATTCGACTGAACTTGCTGCCTAAGTAGGTGGCCTTGATGGTTTTGGAGAAGCAGCCCTCAAAGATGCTTCTAAGAGCAAAGTAAAACAACCAGGTTATCTCTGCTTATTTCTTCTGCAGCCTTCTCCGGGTCTTCAAATACCCAGAAGAGCTTTCAGGATCAATGTTGCACTTGCTAAGAAGGCTCTTTAAAAAATATATATATATTGATATTTCAAAGTTTAAAAACATAAAATAAAACTATATGCATTGTTATCAACATCAAGACATCTTTTACATTTCCTTACATTTTTCAATATATGATTACTTGTTCCATTACCATCACATCTTACTCTTGTTACAGATCAATATATTTCATCTTACACTTCAATCTTTTCTATAACATATATACATATTTATATACTTCCTCATTCTTTTCCTAATTGCCATTTTATTTTATTTTTATTTCTAAACCTCTCATAAACCACATCATCTTTTGATGCTTAAAGAAAGCCACTGGAAGAGTCTTTTACACAAACCAACCCCTGAACAAAAATCTCTCTCAGTTTTCACACATGAGAGAAGAGTCTGCACAAAAGATGGAAAAGGAGATAAAACTTACTTCCTCAAGGCAAAACGTGTCCCCGCAATCAATCAGAAAAGGATATTATGTTGATTCCAACCCAAAGGCTTGAGATTTTTGGAGGTTTTAGAAAGGGAGTGCAGCTACCATATACTCTTGACCACAGAGGTTGGTACACACATTCTATCTGGGATGGTCATCCTCCTCCACCAAGGTCACAGCTTTGGGAGTGGTGAGGGAGGGAAGGGGGCACTTACCTAGCCAGCAAGATCAGCCAAATCAACTCTGGCAATCAGTGACAGATGTCGCAGCCAGATCACCCTCATGTCTGAGCATGAAGGCAAATCCAAGCTACCTTACACAGACCAAATTGATATGAATGTGAATTGAGATGCTAGATTGAAGAGTGTCATGGCAGTGGAACATTTCTAATTGCACTGCTGTTAATTGATTAACAAAACAGGCAACTTCCTGGGGCAGCGAACTTGCTTCTGATATATTGCCCTTATACCATCCTGAAAATTCATCATCCCTTAATAAAGCTTTAAATGTCCTTAAAAGCCAGAAACACACAATAACGAGTATGTGCACATGCACACACACACACACACACACACACACACACACCCTTCCATGCAATAAAACTTAGTAAAAGAATGGAAAAAAGAAATCCATAACCATTAATTTTAATAGCTACAGCAGCAAACACTAATATTTTATGAGGTTTGGAGCTATCAACATTTTTTTACCAGTTTTACCCATTTTGTTTTAAAACAAAGATAAATCTGTCACATTAACTGTTAGAAGAAAGCCACATCATGGTTAACAGTGCTCTCATTTATGAAAAGAGCCATCTCTCGGTTTCCATTTGTCAATATTTTGAAAAGTGAACTCATGATCAGTCTCTTGTTTATCTTTTCCAAGACAGCTTTCCCAAACACCTTTCTTCTCTTTCGAAACCATATTTTTTCTCTTCAATAGCTATGTCACTTTTAATACCAATCACTCCTCTGGACTGCAGATTATAAATTGTCTCTATTTAAATGCCAACTTTTAGTTCTTAATTCTTTATAACTTTACATTTGAAAGTTACAGGTAGAAACAAGAAATAATAGATGCTTGCCATTGCTCTTAACTTTCTTTTTTATTAGGAAGTCTGCAGGAGTTTTAACAGAATAACAGAGTTAGAAGGGACCTTGAATATTCCTAGTCCAAATGTCTACACAAGCAGGAGACCTTATATCATTCTGAACAAGTGGCTTTCCAGTCTCCTCTTAAAAAAACAGAAGTGGTATTCAGCAGGTTCTGACCAGTTCGGGAGAACCGGTTGGGAGAACCAGCAAATATCACCTCTGACTGGCTCACCCCCATCTATTGTCTGCCTCCCGAGTCCCAGCTGATTGGCTGGTTCTTCTTTGATTGTCCTGCACAGGTGAACGGAGCTGGAAAGCAGGTTATTGAGGTTGAGAGGGAATGCGATTTTGCAGTATCCTTCCCCTGTCACACCCACCAAGCCACGCCAACAGAACTGGTAGTAAAAATTTTTGAATCCCACCACTGTAAAAAAAACCACTTGTCTAGAATGGTATAGGGTTTCCTACTTGTGCAGGCGGTTGGACTGGAAGACTTCCAAAATCCCTTCCAACTCTATTATTGAGTTAAAACACTTTCTTTTTTCGGGAAGCAGTCACTAAGTTGAAAGATGAAGACAAATTAAGAGTGCAAATGATTGAGTCCAAGTAAAGATTGCAACATGGATTGGGAGACAGATGCTCTCCGCTATCTAGAGGTGTGTGGTCAAATGGGGCTTAAGGAGAAGAATGTCATCTCCTCTTCTTACCTCCATTCCAAAAGAGGATCAACCTCTTCCTCCTTCCCCTAGAGACTTATCCATGTTATCCATGTTATCCAGGAGGAAGAGGCAGCAACATATTGTAAAATGTGGATTTTTCCTGGACTGGGTAGTTGTTTCCTTGGCCTTAATCACTCAAAGAGAAGGGAGGGAATGAGAGGACTGTGGTAGGAAAGATGAGGGAGGGAGGGAGGAAGGAAAAAGGGTAACAGAATGCTCTTATTTTTGATTTATGAGAAACAGTAGTGAATTGTAGAAAGTAATGGGAAGGAATGATAAATAGGGAAGGAAGGGGTAGAGGGATGGACAGAAAGAAGAGAAAGGAAGCGAAGGCATCAACCTCAATCAGATAAACATTAAATACATAAATTTGCTTTCAGTTGGTATATCGGAATGAATAAGCATAGGCACAGTAGCAATTTATATATGTCCACATTGAATCAATTCTGATGCATCATTGTAATCAAATCTAACAGTAATCATTCAGAAAGTTGATTCAATTCAGACATTTGATTGAATCATCTTCAAAATGAATCTCCAAACAGAGTCTTCTAGCCACTGTTCCTAAAGATGGGTGAGGCTACTTCCAGGGCCCAGAATCTGGCAGCTGAACAGAAGAAATGGTCCTGGCAGAATTTTACTTTCTACATCAGACCATCTCCATTGTAGCATCCATTTCTTCCTTCTCTAACATCTTATTTTAATAACAAATCAATATCCCTCTGCCTGAAGGAAGAACCAAATCAAATGGAAATACTTATCCCGTTGGTACATCCTCCATACTCTTCTTTGTACAGAGGGGAGAGAAGACACTATTTCTGTATGTTCTGGTGGTGGTGTTCTGGAAGTCCTATTTTACACTTTATCTGGTCTAAATATTAAGCTTACGGTGGTGGGGGGAGGGGGAGAGAGGGAAAAAGCCAGGAGAAACGTTGCTTTGCATTATGTGTTATGGATGCATGATGTTTATTTAAGAACTCAGTTTTCAGGAACGTTTTCCAGGCTTGTGGTTTACCGCAATAGACAGTTGTTGATATTCTAATCCCAAGGGTGTTAGAATATGTTTAGAAATTGTGACACTTTTTTAAAAACAGATGTTCTACAAAAAATACACCAAAGGGTTGAGGGGGCAGGGGATATATGTGTATGTATGTATGTATGTATGTATGTATGTATGTATGTATGTATATATATATATATATATGTGTGTGTGTGTGTGTGTGTGTGTGTGTGTGTGTGTATGTATGTATATGTGTGTGTGTGTGTGTGTGTGTGTGTGTATGAGAGAGAGAGAGGGAGAGAGAAGGGGTGTCAGATGAATCTGTATTCTGTACACAATTATAACTATTACTTGATCTTACACAGCAAATGGCTAAATCAAGTCAGGAGCTTCCTAATTAGATAAACTTTTTGCATGGAGTCGTCTATTCTTAATTTTCATTGGATGGAAATGTTGCAAGAAGAGATGGAAAGCCCTTAAGTGTAAGTTGCAGCAGGAAAAAAAAAGGGGGCACCTACAAAAAGTACATTTTCAACTAACTATAGTTCCAATATAGACACATGCTTATTTTATTTGTTTGTTTATTATTATTTATTTATTTATACACATCCTGCCCTTATTATTTTTACAAATAACTCCTCCAACACACCTTCCTCCTCCCGTTTTCCCAACGACAACAACCCTTTGAAGTAGGTTGGGCTGGGAGAAAGTCACTGGGCCAAGGTCACCCACCTGGCCTTCATGGCTTGATCTCACTGTCTTCTAGTGATTGGCTGACAGTGACTCGGTGGGATTTCATGGCTAAGGTAGAACCAGAACTCATAGTACCCCACTTTCTAGACTGGTGCCTTAACCACTAGAGCAAACAGGTTCTCGTGATATCGTAGTTTGATCTTCTCCATGAGCAATTTTATCACAGTTCCTTTAAAGCATAATTGTCAATTTGCCTGCCCACTAATTTCTAATTTCTAAAAGACAATGAAAGGAGAGCACATCTCTTTTATTGCCACCCCCACTTCCTTGGATAGAGTAGAAGTTGGAAGAGAGATTCTTCTCACATCCATCCAAATTCATGTAGCTATCTTCCAGCAACTTAGAAACACGGTTCATCAAACTGTCCAAAAGACTTCAAGTAGTATTGATATATTTTGCACCAGTTGCTTTTGATATTAAACATGCTTCAAGGGAAGCATGGTTTATTTATGATTACTGTTTTATTATTTTATTAGTTGTTGTATCATCAGTAATTATTGTAGCATGTTTCTCTGATTGTTTGCTTCTTTTCCACTCTTCTTCTTATTGTTGCCATTAAGCATAGACTTTCCTTATGAAAAACCTTTCACTGAAAGATAATTCGGCTTTAGGTTACTTTGACTTGCTTCTATGTTATACTATGTTATACTGCTGTTGTTTTAAACATTTATTTTTTAACAAATATTGATGATTACAATCTTGTAAACAACTGTGTTAATGCTGATTGATGACAAAAAAGAAGTTGATGAAGATGAAAAAGGCAAAGAAATTTATTAAGTAAATAGCATTCTGCCATGTTTTGCCTATGCATTCAAAGTCTGTTTTATTTTTAAATACAGTAGATCCAAAATAGTTTTGTTTACTGAGTGGATTAGAAGTAGAATCATAGGATTGGAAATGATCACTCCATCTCTCTGTTCAATGCAGGAATCCAAGTTAAACCATAAACTGCATATAAACAGTTGTAGGTTTAGGAGATGACCTTATACCATTCCAGAGAAATGGCTGCCCAATCTCTTTTTAAAAGCCTCCAGTGATTGAGCACCCACAGGATTTGAAAGCAAGTCATTCCACTGACTAATTATTCTCACTGTCAGGAAATTTCTTCTTAGTTCTAGGTTGGATCACTCTTCAATATGTTTCCATTCCATACTTCTTGTCTTACCCTGCTTAAGAAAATAAGTTGTCCCGCTCTTCTTTGTGACTGGCTCTCAAATATTGGAAGACTGCTATCATGTTTTATTTTGATTAGACTAGATGTAGTCGTGGTTCGGTGCCTTTAAAAGGACACTGGGTTTACATTCTTCCTTTCTGATCACTTTTGGAAATAGCTTGTTAACTGCTTTGGGGATTTTAAGAACCTTCAGAAATGGCAAGTTTCATATACCAGATGAATCCCCTTCAATCTTTACCAAAAGTTGTTTTATGCAAGTTTAAGGGCATAAACAATAAGAGGGGTTTTAGACTGTTGATTTTGGAAAGTTATAAATGAACAAAGAGGTCCAATGATATGAAATAAGATTTTGATACTAATTAAAAAGAATCTTTTCTGTCATGGTTTAAAATTTTATAAAACAAATAAAAAGTTGAAATTAAGTATAATATCTTCCCATAGGAAATGCTGTTTGCTAGAGGAAAAAACATAAGATGTGACTTGGAATGTTGAACACTAGGCAGACACAAAAAAACCCCCTAAAAGATTGTATTCAACAGATAATCAGAGTTGGGAGGGACTTTATAGATTATCTAGTCCAGCCCTCCACCAAAGTGGGAGACTCCACACCATTTCTGACAAATGGCAGTCCAATCTCTTCTTGAAAGTCTCAAGTGAGGACACTCCCACAAAAGTGAAGGAATGTAAAGTTGATTTATTTAATTAAATTTAAAACATATATGTTGCTATTTCCTGTAACTCTTAACAGACTTTTGCTGTTTAGGATTAAATGAGGAGGCTTTAAGAATTTGTTTATAGATAAGATGAAATATGGAGAGAATAGAGCTTTTGTTGTAGTATCGGAGAAGCTACTGAAATTGTTTGTACTTATTGTGTTGAAGGAGGACTTAATCTCTTTCTCTTTTACCCTTATTTTACTGTATAATGTTATATTCTTTACTCTGCATGTTTTATTTTTTTTTATTTTTCTTAGTTTGTACCAAATTTTTATGTTTGTAACTGCAAAGTATAATAAAACTATTATCAAACAAACAAACAAACAAAATATCCTGCATGTTATATTCCTAATTGGCCAGGAAATAATCCTGGGGTTTGAAATCAGTGCTGTGGTGTTTGCTTGATGTTAATATGGCTGCCTATCCCAAGCCATAAAAATGTGCTGGGTTGAAATTCTAAAGACTTAGGGCAAGGAGCTATAGTTTAAACAACATTGATTTTTCAAGCCAGGAACCATTTCCAAGCCAAGTGGGCTTGCATTTTGCAAGGCATTGATTTTCAAAGCTTTTCATTCTCTCTCCATCACTCTACAGTCTGTGCAATAAGCCTAAAGAGTTTGCCTTCTTAGCTTCTCCAAAAACAATTTATTAAGGACACTTGTGATCATATTTGTTTTACTGCTAAAGATTTAGTGCATTCAAAAATGCATGGGTTATTTTTTTTTTCTTGCTTAGGTGTTTGATTTGTTTAGTTTTGCTTTTGCTTTTGTTTATTGCTTCTGTGGGCAAGTCAGCTGAGCAATAATTCAAATCAATGCTTGCCAATTTATCTTGTTCACTTGGAATCCAGAATGCCTGCACAACCCCAATGTTTCTTAAACACAAGCATTGGCTACGGAACAGTTGCAAATGACAAAAATGGCAAGTCGGATAAGTCACACTCCACAAGGATTTCTGGAGGGGGGGGGGCGGGGAGGTATTAAAATGTCTGTTATAGCAGAAACCATGTCAGTTGGTAGCAGGCTAGTATTGTGTATTACCACCGTATTAGGGAAGATATCAGAATATGGGTAAGGAAACATGTCCAAGTCTCCCTTTGGGGTGGGAACTCACTGGATGTCTTTGAAACAGTCATATTGTCCCTCTCCCTCTTTCTCTGTCCACCCTACCTCAGAGAATTGTTATGGCGATAAAGATTCCCAACAAACAGAGGCATTAGCTTCAAAAATGGAGGTACCACTGGGCAACTGAGATCTCTCTTTTATGTCTGTGTGAAGAATATGACACATCCTTAAAAGCTGTCATTCTGAAATATTGCAGCAGTTGCTCTGCATGTATTCCAGGAAGGAAAGAAGGAAAGAAAGAGACATAGAGAGTGTGGTGGTTACTGGCCCTAAGCATTACATTCTTTCTTTGCCCACTCTAATCCTAATCCTGATTAGGGAGATTTCTTTGCATGCTTGAGGATTAAGAACATCTTAAAATCACTTCTTAAAAATCTCTTATTAAAAACCTCCAGTGATGGAGGACCCCAACTTCTGAAGGCAAGTCGTTGCACAATTCTACATGTTTTAGGGAACTATGTAATGGATGCATTTAACATCAGGCATCTGTTGTTTTGTACTAGCACCAGGCATGCATCAATAAATAACCAAGTATAAAATGAATATTTGGGTATTTTACTTTGCATAGCCACATCACCTCTACACTTCCCATTAAAACACCCATGTCTTCCATGCAAGCCTAAAAAAGAAATACTTTGAACCCCATTAAGAAAAACAGTCTTTTTGGTATATGATTAATCATGGTATAGATAACTTGGAGATTTTAAACAAGTTATTGTGTACCCTCCCAACTAACCATAGATTATTTTTTTTTGAGAATTATTTTGCACTCTAAAAGTTATTCTAAGATAAATTTATTTCTATGATGGTAAAAATTTCATAAAGGTTCCCAGAGGACTCCATAATCAAGTGTTGCATTTTGTTTTTACTTTTGCTTGGCATTTCCACTTGCAGATTTTTCCATTCAGTGATGTTAGATTAGAGGTTCAGCTAGCACACATGAAGACACGGGGTGTGAAACTAGTATGAACATGATGGTAAGAAACTTGTGAGCCAATCACAGATGTCTGCTGAAGAGAAAAGGAAATATAAGCAGTGCCACAAGTATGACACTGCACATATAAGGTGAATGTTGTTGGAAAAAATGGAAATTCTCTCAAAATGTTCAGTGATATCATGATATGATAATGTCACTGTGGCTTCTACTGGATGCCTATACATCCAGTGTAGAGGTTTTAAACAATAATCTTGAGAGAGAGGTGATTAATGTCTGGCATGAACAATCAGGCCTGCATGGATAGAGTTCAAACTAACTACTTTATTGTTCTCTGCCTATAGTACAGGAATCTCTCCAGACTAGCAGTTTTCACCTGGAAAAAGCAGATAAGGCTCTAAAGCATTCAGAGGCCTAGTTTTTACACACGGATTCCAGGCTGATTCCCCTTTTGACCCTTCCTCCCAACTTATAGTTGCTCTTGAACAATATATATATACATATATATATATATATATAAAATTGTTCAAGAGCAACTATATATATATATATATATATATATATCAATATTCAATTAAAACACTGAAGGATTTGTTGTGTTCTGTGAGACAGTCACACTAGTTAAAATCTCCTCCTAAGCCTTCTAACCATTTGGTTCCATCCCACATACAAAAAAATAAATCTAGCCCATTCCATCTCTCTAGGATCAACCCTGTATGCTAGGCTCTGAAATGACGCACACTTTTCCATTGTAATATTTCCCATGAATAATGCTTGTATTTCAACTCTATTTTAATTCATATTTTTTCATAAGGAGAAGCTAAAATCACTGCTTTCTTCCAGGGTCACAAAGAGTTCACTAAATGCTGATAGACTGAGTTCCCTATTAATATTGCTAAGCTAACTGCTTCCTAGTTTTGTCAGACCCTTTTATTTAAAGAAATAGCTCTGCATTTCATGAGAAAATATTTTGCAAAGCTTTCCCTGCTGATAATTTGTCTGAAAAAAAGACAGATTTAATTATTTAAATTGACTTGGAAAGTTTGGTATTAAATGGCTTCAATAAAATCTGGGTTTTGTTTATGTAGAAATGTATGGACAGAAATAAATATCCTCATAATGCAAAGAACCAGTTTCTTATTAGCAAGCCTAATACCTGCAAATAGGTTAACCTAGCTAATTATTTAATGTTTGGCCCAATTCATGAACTGGACTGCAAAACATGCATTTAAAACTGATTAATAAACTGCAAACTTCAATACAGGCTACTGAAATGATGATAGCAGGACTTGGCTACGTGTTTGGCAGAAAAAACTTCCAATTATTTGCAAGGAGTCACTGTGTGGCCATGAACAAGTAATTGTCATTCAGGCATTCATTTGCCTTTATTTATTTCCATATATTGATGTTTTGCTTTTCTATATAGAATATGTAAGTTATAGCTCAATACTTGCTTTTCTTGCAGTAAGCTCTGTTGAAGTGCTCTAACACTGAGAGAATGAGATGGTTAAAGTCTGAAAACCATTTAGGATAATGCATTTAAAAATCAAAATTAACCAAAAAAAAAATCACATTTGCAGTACAAGATAATGTTTACTCACAAATAAGCCTGGATAACATTCTTTCTATGGTCTAACACTTTCCTAAGCCATTTGTTTGGAAACTTCAATGGTCCACAGTAACATTCATTGGCAAACTAAGACAGATTAAAATACAGCAGATCAGTGAAAACATTTTGCAAATTTCCAACTCATCCTCTTAACAATTCAGAGAATTCTCTTCAAGGAAGACTACAAATAGTCTACAAGGAAGCTGGATTTGGATGAGATTAATCCAGTTTGATTTATTTCATGCTTTGCCTTCATGTTCTGGGAATGGCACCAACCAGATTGGGGGCCATTTTTTTGAAACAAAAAATCATAAACAGCACCAGACTATGAGGAGGATGTATCAGACAACAGACACACCCTGTCATGGCTAGAGTTTAAAAAATGTGGTTCTGTTAAAACCCAGGATGCTGTTAGATGCTACTGTAACCATGTAATTAGTACTTATTCTATATGGGATTTGCTTGTCAGATAGGATCTGTCTTAATTACATGCCCATGAAAATGCTTTCTTTGTGTACATTCATGCAAGCAGTTTGTATGCAAAAGAGTTGTGCAATTGTACACCCAGAAAGAGAGAGAGAGAGGGAAAGAGATGCAAACTGATCTGATTAACATCCCTGAGGGCTGCTGGATAATTTCAACAAGATTGCTCTACTAAATCTAGTTTCGGTAAAACTGGTCATTTTATCTTTTCAGATTTGAGAGTTGCATTTGTTCAGACTTTGTAATCATCCCTTTTGCAAGGGCTACAGCTAAGATTGAGACAAGCTGATAGCAGATGTGATGATTAAAGCATAAGCGTTCCATTTTCGATGTGCAATTTATAGGATGTACACATTCCTACACTTGTCGTGGACACTGTACCATAATGAGGTCCACCGATCACCATCTTGTTTCTGGAGAAACGGGATTCCCTCCCCAATGATCCCATTGCATCCCTACTCTGATGGCATTTTGCAAAATGATAAAAACAGTCATCTTCAAGAGTGCATTACAGAATTAAACTGGAAAGCTAGAGAGAGTCCCTTATTAAAAACTTTCGATGCCGTCTGTCCTTCTGTGGGCTGAGACACCTTTTATATGTTAGTTGTCCAATCGGTGACTCCCTCCTTTCTCCCAGGGTCCTTTCCAGGGGTGGGATTCAATTTCTGTGGGCGTGGCTTGGTAGGCATGACAGGGGAAGGATACTGCAAAATCCCCATTCCCTCCCCACCTCACTAACCTGCTCTCCAGATCCATTCTCCTGTGCAGGGCAACCAAAGAAAACTCAGCCAATCAGCTGGGACTCAGGAAGCAGATAATAGATGGGAGTGGGGCCAGTCAGAGGTGATATTTGCCGGTTCTCCAAACTACTCAAAATTTCAAAAAGAGGGCTGTGGAAATATTTACAGACCCCTCATATCCCGGACATAAACTGTTCAACTCCTTCCCTCAAAATGACGCTATAGAGCACTGCACACCAGAACAACTAGACACAAGGACAGTTTTTGCCGGAAAGCTAAACAAATAATTCCTTCAACACTGTTCAACTATTTACAAAGTCTGCACTACTATTATTATTAACCTTCTCATCACTCCTTATCACCCATCCCCTCCCACTTGTGACTGTATGACTGTAAATTTGTCACTTGTATCTTTACAATTTATATTGACTGTTTCCTAGTATGATTTGATTGCTTATTGTACTCTATGACTATCATTAAGTGTTGTACGTTATGATTCTTGACGAACGTATCTTTTCTTTTGTGTACACTGAGAGCATTTGCACCAAGAAAAATTCCTTGAGTGTCCAATCACGCTTGGCTAATAAATAATTCTATTCTATTCTATTTCTGCTACCGGTCAGAACCTGCTGAACACCACTTCTGGTTCTTTCCATATACCATTAAATCTCATCCCTCTATATCTACAGAGATCTGAACTAACATGAAGTGTTAGTACTGCTCTATACTGCATTAGTAAGACCAGAATTGGAATACTGTATTTAGTTTTGGTCACCACAGTATAAAAATGATGTTGAGACTCTGGAAAAAGGACAGGGAAGAGCAACAAAGATGATTAAAGAGACTGGAAGCTAAAGCATACAATGAACGGTTGCGGGAACCAGGTATGTTGACTCTAATGAAGAGAAGGGTTAGAAGTGACAGGATAGCAATCTTCTATTTGAGATGCTGTTGCAGAGAAGAGAGAGTAAATCTATTATCCAAAAAAAAAAAAAAAAAAAAAACCAGAGGGCAGGACAAGAAGTAATGAATGTAAGCTTACCTCTCTTAAAGAGAGATCCAACCTAGAATTAAGGAGAAATTTTCTGTCAATGAGAACAATTAATCCATGGAACAGCTTGCCTTCAGAAGTTGTGGGTGCTCCATCATTGGAGGCTTGTAAGAGATTGGACAGCCATTTGTCCAGAATGGTGTAGGGTCTCCTGCTTAAGCAGAAGGCTGGGCTAGAACACTTCCAAGGTCCCTTCCATTCTGTTATTCTGTATTCTGTAAAAACACATGCTAAGGAATCCGAATTTGCCCTGTTATAAATGAGATAACGAACCTCCTGAAAAAAATCAGGTTTGTAGCTGGAATGTAATTCTACATTCACATGTAGGTCATGATGCCTAAACCTGGGCAAAAGCATTTCTTTAGCTGAAAATTCATGAACCAGTGATACCCATTTCTAAATCTTTCAGAGCCGACACGTAACTTAATTACATATCATTTTGGTTATAGGAACATGATGCTAACTTTGAAGTTAATATGGAAATATATGCCACAACCAGAGTGCTGAAGGTGCTAAACAGTCTCTTTAAAAAAAATAACAATGTTCTTTTATTTGTACTTCTTTGTTTTCCTTTTATATTCATAACTTTTATTAAAGTTGTAGGCTTGTTACAAATAGGAACAAAGCTTGTATAATATGGTTTGAGCTGTCTTGGAAACATGAAAGGGAAAAATAAGGAAGGAGTGGAGTAGAGTGGAGATCAAAGTGGACTGAGCATCTGACATCATCCATTCTCCATCAGTTGGTAAGCAATATGTGGTTGAAATCACAACTTCCTATTTAATCTCTAGCTAGTAAGAGACGACGTGAGTTCTCCCTGTCTAATTCTACTTTGTTACAAACCTCCATTTTCTCCCAGCAAACTGAATAACAGCATATTACTGATAGAAGAGAACATCTGAAGTTTGTCACTAAACTATGAAGTCCTCTCTGAGCTTGATGGTTTTCTTGCAAACATTTCATTACTCAACTAGGTAACATTATCAGTGCTAAAAGAGAGTGGGATTTGCTCTCATTTTATATCCTAGTGGCTTGCCCTGTCAGTGTTGGTTGGAGTTCACTCTTTGATTAGGCTGTTTTTTAACATTAGGTTGTCTGCATCGTAGTTCTTTGGGCATTGCTTACATCATGATCGTTGGTCTAGTATTAATCTTAGTGTTAGTCTCTACTTATCTCTAATTGCTGATGAGGAGGCGTTTTGGCCTTCCTGTTTCTTTTTTGGCTTTTTGATTGTCTCTTTTGAATGACTTGTAGATGTAGTTTATCTGTACGTGTCTGGCAATGGTCAATTTGTCTAAGTGCCATCCTTCCAGGAATTCTCTCGTGTTTTTAGATTTGACTTGATATAGGATGCTCACAGTTTGCCAGTTGAAACTATTGTGAAATCTGTCGATTGTACAATTAAGGAGGTTTCATCATGTCTTCGCTCTGCTACTTGGTGTTCATGGATGTGGTCTGCTGGTCTTCTGCCGGTTTGCCTTACATAGTGGCTCTTAGGGTCATCTGTGGAGAATCTCAGTCATCCAGGTCATGTTTCCCAAAGGTGCTTTTTCAAGAGGCAACTGGACTTCCTTGTTTTTCTTTGAAGACGTTTTGCTTCTTATCCAAGGAGAAGCCAAATATCTTCAAAGAAAAACAAGAAAGTTCAGTTGACTCTTGAAAAAGCACCTTTGAGACAGCTCTTGCTGTCCTTATACTCTATGTTGTAGATGTCTACTAGTTTTTCTTCTGGAGCTGCTAGATGTTTTATCTAGGATGTTTTAAAGGGCTTTAGTATATTCTTTTCTACAGCATATTCTAATGCGTATGCAGTGGTAGAGATGGGATAGAAAGAGGAGCAAAAATAATCTTCCACTATTTTGAGGGCCTCTCCTTTTCTATTACACCATTTTCTCTTGCAAATGAATGGTAAATGCTTCATAAACAATTCCACCCATCTGCAAGTGGACCTTGAAAATGGATTATTTTTGTTTGTTTGTTTTTACCCTTCCAAATATTTCTGCTCTTAATGGAGCCAGCTTTTTTTCCCCTCTTTCTCCCTGCTAGGAAAAAATGTGAAGAATTAGGAAAGCTGGAAGTAAGCAAGACTCTGTGTTTTTAAGATGAGGGCTCTCACGAATCCTGGCATCTGGCCTTCTTGGAACAAACATATAAACATTGCTTGAGGACCTGAAGTCTTTCTTTTTTTTCAGCCTTGTGGGGTGGTTTGTGCATTATCTGGTGCAAAGCAACAGGGAACCACTCTTTGTTTCATATTTAAAGGTCACCATTGTTAATATGTATTAAGAAGGGTGGATATTTATTTGGGAATTACTTGTTATTTCCAGAAAAACCACAAAGAGTTTAATGCAACAGAAAAACAGTTAACCTTCTTCACATACGAATGAGGGCCAAATCACATTACCACAATTCTTGATTTTAAAAGGCAGTTCACATTTTCCACATGTGTACTTTATAGTACTATGCAAGCAGGATTGGTAAAGTATTGTTTTCAGATCAAGTTTAAATAGAAACAGATTTTGCCTCTGTTCTTGGACTTTGAGAGATGGCTAACAAATGTTTTCCGCATGTTTTTACTTTGTTTTATACATTTAGAAAAACTGTTTTATGTTCATAAACAGTTTTATCTCCAGACAGGCTTGTTAACTTCCACTCCAATATAATGACATGCAAAAGCATTTATGTTAATACATCTTTGGTGAACAACTAAGAATGATTACCAATGTATCTACATATTGTCATAGATTCTAAAATTCTGAATTACCTGAATTATTTTGGTCCAGCTTCAGTTGAGGATGGAGTTTCCATTCTGTGCAGTACCCAGGAAATGACATTGTCTAACACTGTGGGAGATGAACAGGCAGAGCCAAGGGGAGGTGTTAAGCAAGTCATCAACCTGGAGTCATTACATTTCCACAAACAGTTGAAGTCCAACCCCTCTTGGATTCAGTTGACTCTTATCTACTGCCATTGAACGTTAGTTGATTAGATTCTTATATATAGGCTTCAGCAATAAATCTTCTAGACTGCAACTTAATGTACGGTCCTGATTCTTTATCCTTGACAATCACATCATTATATCATTGTATGATGCCTGATTGCAATTGTTTTCAACTGAAGAGACTTTGGCAAATTTTCCCAATATCCATGAAACCAAGACTCACAGCCAGCCATTTGTTATTCAGCCCCTCAGAAATTAGCAGCAATTTTCCTACTGGTTTTGTTGACTAAAGTAGAAAGTTGTAAAACATCCTAGGAGAAGGTAATGGCATTGTCCAGGTGTAATAGCATATGAAAATGACCTTGGAAGACAGGAGGATGATCCACGAACTAAACATCTGACAGGTAAAAAAATAAGCCACAGAAAGATGGAGGATGTGGGACTTTCATTTTAGAAGGGACTCTTCTTTCTTTTTCAGAGAGTAAAAGAAGAGAAATACTTTTAGCATTGAAAGATTCTGTTAATGTAATCTTACAAGAAAGATAGAGTGAATACTGCTGGTTGTTCTTCTTACCTAGAATATCTCCAAAAGCTGACAACAGGGGAGATTTGAAAAACTGTAGAAGAGACATTTCATTCCCATAGGAAAATTCATAGGTAAACTTTACAATGGTGTGTGTGTGTGTGTGTGTGTGTGTGTGTGTGTTGTGTCCTTAAAAGCAGATTCAGCCTCCTTCAAGTTGATCATAACTCTTGATATTTTCATGTTTGTGGCCTTTGGATTTTCTTGGCAAATATAGACTTAGTCTACCATTGTCTTCTTCTCTGGATTTTTTCTAATCCACAGCCTGTCAAATTTCAGGCCGAGCACAGCTGTAAATCTCTTCTCTCTAATGCTCAGCCCTGTTTCCAAGAACTGCATAACCTTTTAGACTTGATTTTGTTCAATTAGCAACTCAATTGTAGTTAATATAGATTTCATAGATATCCAGAAAAATCCTATCTGGCTATCCATCCATCATGGACCTACCAATCTGTCTTGTGTTAAGATTGGAGATCTATCTGCCTATCTCAGCTTCAGGATTTAAACCTTAAATCTTTTTGTACTGCCTTTTCCAGTCAATGAAATAACTTGTGACTGTTCTTTCCTCAGCCTTGACATTAGAAGACACCTGCTAATGTTTATTCAGTAGTTCTGTCTGGTTACTGCCCTGGTTTTCCCTCTTGGTCTCCCATCAAGTAGGTATGACTTTGCTTAGCATTTTTTAAATCAATGCATACTTAATCCTTAGATAAAATCTAAGGGTTTTAAATGCTCACTGCTCAGATATCAACGGTAGAAGAGGGCCTGTGTTGTGTATAGAAGATCTTGGTCCATTCTCTAACTTCTAAGTTAAGAATGGAAAAACCTGGAGAACCATATCTGTTAATTCAGTCAGAGTTGAGCAAGATGAAGACGGTCTAAATAAGACAGCTTTGGTCAGACTGCCCACATAAATTAGATAGAAAATATGACCAGATGAGCTAATCTTATTTATTGTAATGCCATATTAACAGAATCTTGCAAGTCTATATGAAAAAAGTCCCACAATTTCATCAACAACCTGAGAAGCTGAGGAAGTTCCTTATGAGTCTCTTTCTTTGCTCATTGTGCATCTGTAGGCTATACCAACATTTATTTTACTTTTCCTTAGGCAGCATTTCTTCATTCCCTCTCTCAAGGTCTTTCTCACATACCATTACATCTTTCTAAATTTAATGCAATAGCCTTGACATAATGTACTTCATGTCCTCAACATATAGTTAACCTCTGTCTTCTTGTCTGTAATGAAGGGAGAATGTTTTTTTTTTAAAAAAACTATACCCTGACTGATTTAAATGCATACCCCCAAAAGCCAACATTTGCACCCATTCAAAAATAGTGGCCTTTGTGTTTGTACATGAGGAAATAGCCCATTTCCTTTCTCCAATAATGTTGTGATGTAGAATCATAATCTCACTGCAATTCAAAGAGATTACAAAACTATTAATGGAATCTTTGAAATGATTGCATCTGAAGCAAAACATAACCATCATGAATAAACAAATCTTGTATGGTTTCTTGAATTGTCAATAGAAAGGTCATCTCAAGCAGAGAGATAGTGGCTAAATACTCAACCTTGATTATGTTCAAAGTCAGGATTATCTTCAAACCTTCTCTGGTAGTTTGTTATCTTTATCAGATAGATTTAGAGCTTCTTTTGTAGTGGAGTATAATCAAACACATTTCAAAATAGCATGAATTTGGCCCATGAGGAATAGAACTAAATATTACCGGTTATATTCTGTATAATAAATCCAGAATGGAGTTGAGCACTGATCTGAAGGCTTGAAGATCCAAGGTTAGGTCCCAACTAGGCCATGTAGCTTGCTGAATAATTTGGGACCAATCCCTGTCTCTTGCTCTCCTATCTCACGCATAGAGCCACACCCACACAAACACACATGGGTGCACATCAATGCCAGCATCTCTGCCAAAAAAAAAAAACCTAGTTCCACTGACTCCAACATTCTTCAACCCTTAGAAGCCAACTCTATTTCTCTGTTTTTCTTTTCCTGAACTTTCCTATAGCTGTTCTTAATAGTGCAATTGAAGATGAAAATGGCATTCATAATCATCCATAATCATAATAACAAAATTATTAACAAAGAAAAGGCTGTTACTCAATTCCTATTTTGGCTTAATCTCTTCCACCATGCAACTGTGAAAAACAGGATGTAGGGGAAGGACTGATAGTTAAAATTCTTAAAAAACATTGCTGAGGGATATTCAATTCAATTTCAATTCAGAATAGCATTGAAAAGGACCTTTGAGACCTTCTAGCCCAACTCCCTGCTCAACTGGGAGACCTTGTATCATTCCCAACAAGTGGCTGTCCAGTCTCTTATTAGAAACCTCCAACGATGAAGCACCCACAATGTCTGAAGGCAAGCTGTTCCCCTGGTTAATTTTCCTCACTGTTAGTAAGTTTCTCCTTAATTCCAAGATGGCTTCTCTCTTTGATTAGTTTCCATCCATTGTTTCCTGTTGCCCCTTCTTCTTCTATGTGTCAGCCCCTCAAATATTGGAATACTGCTATCATATCATCCCTAGCTCTTCTTTTCTCTAGCCATACCCAAATCCTTCAACTTTATATGTTTTAGTCTCCAGGCCTTTAATCATGTTACTTGTTCTTCTGTGCACTTTTTTCAAAGTCTCAACCAGAGGTGGTATTCAGCAGGTTCTGACCAGTTCTGGAGAACTGGTAGCGGAAATTTTGAGTAGTTCAGATAATCAGCAAATGCCACCTCTGACTGGCCCCGCCCCCATCTATTCTCTGCCTCTCGAGTCCCAGCTGATTGGCTGGTTCTTATTTTGTTGCCATGCATAGGAGAACGGAGCTGGAAAGCAGGTTAGTGGGATGGGGAGGGAATAGGGATTTTGCCCTGCCATGCCCACTAAGCCACTCCCACAGAACCAGCTGTAAAAGAATTTGAATCCCACCACTGGTCTCAACATCCTTTTTGTAATGTGGTGACAAAAACTGGCTCCAGTATGTGGTCTTACTAAGGTTTTAGTCTTTAAATCTCCAAAACCAGATGAAGTGCAATGGTACCTAGAGAACTTCCTGATGACCTGTTTGAATGTTTATATATTTACTTTAAGAAATCTGGAGAACAAGGGAGTGCCAGAAGCACAAATTTTGAAAAGAGGAAGGGAGGGAAAAATCTTAGGAACTACAGAATAATAGGTCCAACATCAAACTGCTAGAGCAAAACATAAAACTAAGATATAATTTGAATATAGTATTTATTTATTTAGCATGTGGCATATCACACATGAACTTACAATATATATTAACATTTCACCTAGATCAAAAATCACAATAAAATATGAATGTTGAAAAGATTTATATTCAGATACCAATGTCTAAGCCACCTAACCATTTAATATAGCAATTCACATTTCACACACATTTGATATACAATAATCATTGGGACTTTTTCATTAAAACTGCTTAGTTTTTCTCCAATTACTTATCAGAAGTTCCTGGATTCTTGTGTACTTATTTAACTGATTTCAGGTCAGAATTCCTGGAGAGAAATCTTACCTTCCAAAATGATAACATGGTTAAAGCAGTATGGCTCTATCAAGTTTTATCAGACTACCCTGATCTGGGTTTTTTTTTAAACTGGGAAGCTGAGCAGTCCAGGTGGGAACACCTATTTGATCTTGTTTGATCTTGAAAAAGTTGCTTGGGATCAGATCTATATGAAAAGGGATTATCTTGTCTTTACTGACTATATATAACAGTCAGCCTGGGAAATTCGAGTTGGAGAGTTAAGTGAAAATGCTTTAAAAAAGCAAACAACCTCAGATGTCCTTCAAAAGTTATCACATTTAACCTGAAACTTAGGGTATAGTAATTCTTCCTGTAGTTTCCACAGCCTTCTCTAAATTGTCCTTGTATCTTCTCTCTAATGACTACAGTAGTGCATTGCAGAAGACAAATAGCTTGTCAAAATTCTCTACCAAATTATGTGGCCATGTCCATATACTTCTCCTGGCTAAGGAAAAATTCTACAATACTTTTTCAAGGTCTGCTATGTTGCATTTCCAGAGATGGTAGTCATCAAAGGTTTTTTTTTTTTCTGAAGATATCTTCCTTTGAGATTTAGCTCCAATGTGTCCAACTCTGCAACAGAAGACAGGATCTTCCCAGGAACATCACACATCCATTGTGATTTTTTCCTCCCAATCTTTTGAAATAATTTAAAATAATTCTCTCCAATCCTTTGAAAGAATTCTAAAGCAAAATATATATTTTATTACTGAATTGGAATTTTTCATTTTACCGAACTGACGTATCAGAAAGGGGCACACATGAAAGTGTAATTGAATACTACTGTATCTAAGAATGTATTCTATCGAAGAAAATGAAATTCAGTGGTGAGAAAAGAAAGGGTTTTATCCTTAGACAAGAAAAGCCAAATGTATGGAATAGGTGGAATCTGGCTCAGTAGCAGTAACTGCAAAAGAGATCTTGGAGTCCTAGTGGACAGTCATTTAAATATGAGCCAGCAGTGTGCTGCAGCTGGCATCACACTGTTACCATCAGGGAGATGTTATAGGTGTCTTAAAATGAGGACTAATAGACGGAGAAACCGTTTCTTTTCCAAGGCAATAATTGTCTTGAATCAAACAGCGCATTTGTGATCTAGTCCTATGTATATAGTAGCATTTTTAAACTATTTAACTTACTAAATGTTTTAGACTAGGTTGTTATTATTATTATTATTATTATTATTATTATTATTATTATTATTATTATT
>NW_020770485.1:0-22569 GCF_900518735.1 Pseudonaja textilis
CTTCCTAATTGGGAGTTGTATTATCAAGTTGCAAATTTGATGTGGGCCAAAGAATGGATAACATTAAGACAGACTAGATTGTTGACACTAGAAGGACATGATCTATTACTGGGCTGGCATGCTTTTCTGTGGTATAAGGGAACTAAATCGCAGGGCTATTTTAGAAGGCATTATATAAGGGAGTCTTTATGGTTGAATTGGGAGAAAATTAAGAGAAAATGTTATTTGAAAATCCCAATTTGGTTATCAGCTATTGAAGCTTTTTCTTATCCTATAACATATAAGAAGGAACAAACAGTTAGATATGGGGAGATATTGGATGAAAAGGGTGAACTTAAAACGATGCAAAATTTAGATGAAAAAGTGATTAAAAAATTATATGGTTATTTACTGGAAATTAAACTAGAGGAAGAACAAGTTAAAGAAACGATGATTGCTTGGGGAAGAATTTTGGATATGGGATTGATTTAGAGAAATGGGAAAAATTGTGGTGTCAAAATTATAAAATGACAATGTCAACAGCATATAAAGAAAATCTGTAATTTTCTCATTTTTCCAATTTTTTGCAAATACAATCCTAGCCGCAGTTAATACATTTACAATCAAATATTTCAACTCTTTACTATAAACATCTGGTAAGATTCCCAATAAGAAAAGCTCCGGTTTCAAGTCTATATGCTTCTTTGTCATTTTTTCCAACCACATGCGGATTTTAGTCCAATATTTTCTAGCATCCTCACAAGTCCACCACATATGGTAATATGAACCAGGTTTCTGATGACATTTCCAACATTTTTCCGATTTTTTCTTGAACATTCTTGCTATCCTTGTTGGGTGAAAATGCCACCTGTAAAACATCTTATACAAGTTTTCTTTATAGGCTGTAGACATTGTCATTTTATAGTTTTGCAACCATAATTTCTGCCATTTCTCTAAGCCAATCCCATATCCAAAATTCCTCCCCCAGGCAATCATAGTTTCTTTAACTTGTTCTTCCTCTAGCTTAGTTTCCAATAAGTAACCATATAATTTTTTAATCACCTTTTCATCAGTACCCATCAAAATCTTATCTAAATCAGTCTGTTTATCATAAAATCCCTCTGTTTTGGAATCCTCATCATACCTTGAGTGTATTTGCAAATATGAAAACCAATTCATCTGTATACCTTGTTCCTCTAATTTTTGTATCGATTTAAGTTCACCCTTTTCATCTAGTAATTCCCCATAGCTAACTGTTTGTTCCTTTTTATAAATTATAGGGTAAGAAAACGCTTCTATCGTCGATAACCAAACTGGAATTTTCAAATAACATTGTTTTTTTGTCTTCTCCCAGTTTAACCACAAAGACTCCCGTATATAATGTCTTCTAAAATAACCCTGTGTTTTGGTTCCCTTATACCATAAAAAAGCATGCCAACCCAACAACAAATCATGACCTTCTAATGTCAACAATCTAGTCTTCCTTAATGTTATCCATTCTTTAACCCACATCAAATTTGCAGCTTGATAGTACAACTCCCAATTAGGCAGGCCAAACCCTCCTCTAGTTCTGGCATCCTGTAAAAGCTTTAGCTTTATCCTTGCTTTCTTGCCTTGCCATATATACTTCAAAACAATTTTATTTAAGTCCTCAAAATAGTCTTTTCCAAGCCTAATTGGTATTGTTTGAAACAAAAATAAAATTCTGGGTAGAATATTCATCTTAATTGTTGAAATCCTCCCTATTAATGACACTTGTAGGTTTTCCCATTTCTTCAGGTCTTGGGCTATCTGTTGTTTAAGTTTAATATAATTGTTCTCTTTTAATGTACTACATCTTGGCGTCAAATATATCCCCAAATACTTAACCTTGTTTGTAACTTGGATTTTTAACAATTCTGCCAATTCTTCTCTTTGTCTTAGCAACATATTCTTTGACAAGATCTTTGTTTTATCTTTATTTATTTTCAGACCGGCCACCTCCCCATATGCCTCTATCTTTTCCAACAGCTTCAAGGCTGTTTCTATAGGATCTTCTAAGATAAAGACTAGGTCATCTGCAAAAGCTTGTAGTTTAAATTCTTCCTTTTTAATTTTCATTCCTTTTATAGTTTTATCTTCTCTGATATTTCTGTTCAACACTTCCAAAGTCAATACAAATAGCAAGGGAGAAAGAGGACAACCTTGTCTTGTGCCTTTTCTTATATTAATAGGATCTGTAAATTCTCCCTCCATCATTACCTTAGCTGTTTGTTCATTGTAAATTGCTTCTATTGCCTGGATAAATCTTCTAGCAAAGCCCATCTGTTCCATTAAAAGTAACATAAATCTCCAATTCACGTTATCGAATGCCTTTTGGGCGTCTAAAAATATCAAAGCCATTTGCTTTTCAGGATGCGCCTCATAATATTCCAAAGTATCCAGAATTACTCTCATATTGTCTCTAATTTGCCGCTTTGGCAAAAACCCATTTTGGTCTGGATGAATAAAATTATTCAAATATTTTTTAAGTCTTTCTGCTAGTATTGAAGCAAAGATTTTATAATCTGCATTTAATAAAGAAATCGGTCTGTAATTCTTAATTTGAAGTAGATCTGCCTCCTCTTTTGGAATAAGTGTAATATAGGCCTCTGACCATGTTTTAGGTATCATCTTTTTTAACATAACTTCATTCATAACTTCTAACAATGGAATTCACAGTGATTCTTGAAAGGTTTTATAAAATTCTACAGGAAGCCCGTCTGGACCTGGTGCTTTTCCGTTATTTTGTTTCTTAAGTGCTTGGCTTAACTCCATCATTGTTATATTACTTTCTAGCATTTCTTCAATCTCTTTAGGTATCTTAGGTAAATTTGCATTCTGCAGGTACTGTTTAACTTTCTCCTCATCAATATCTTCTTTCTTATATAAATGTTTATAAAAATCATGAATAATTTCTTTTTTCTCTTTGCTTCCATGACAAATTTGACCTTGGTCATCTATTAACTGCAATATTTTCCTCGACTCTTTCTCCTTTCTCAACTTATATGCTAGCCATCTACCTGGCTTATTTGCATCTTCAAAATAATTCTGTTTAGCATTCCTAATTTTCTGTGCCAGTTCTTCTTTCTCTATTAAGTCCATTTTATGTTTAGTTATATCCAGTTTCAGTTTAACGTCTTTTTTCTGTGGCATTTTCTGCAGTTCTTTTTCGAGTCTTTTATATTCATCCTCCAAGGCTTTGAAAGCTTGCCTTTTCCTAATATTCTTTTTTCTTATATAGTCTATTATCAAGCCTCTGGCATAAGCCTTCATTGTATCCCAAACATTCTGTATTGAAGTGTCTTCTTTTCTATTTTCTTTAAAGAAAAAGGCCAGTTCTTTCTCCATCCATTGTGTAAATTCTTTCTCCTTTAAAATAGTATTATTTAACGTCCATCTCGATCTTTTTTTTTGTCCCTTCCATTTAATTGTCAATGGGCTATGATCAGCCCAAGTACTTGTTTCAATATTTACTTCTTGAACGCTAGATATTAAGTCTGTTGAGATCCAAATCATATCAAGTCTGGACCATGATAAATGTCTATTTGAATAGAAAGTATATTGCTTAAGTTTAACATTTCTTTTTCTCCATATGTCTTTTAAAGTTAATTCATCTATCATTTTAAAAAAAGATTTAGGAAGAATTTTTCTATTATACTTTGCTGTTGTTGCAATATAATCGAGTTTATTGTCCACGATTCCATTGAAATCTCCCATCATAATTATATTAACATAGTCCAGTCCAGCCATTTTGATATGTAATTTTTTATAAAATTCTTCCTGTTTATCATTCGGGGCATAAATTGCAGTCAAAAGTATCTTTCTATTGTTGTCCATTATTTCCACCATTAATATTCTCCCATCTTCATCAGCGTAAATCAGTTTTGCTGGGGTAGCCTCTTTGATATATAAAACCACCCCTCTTTTCTTACATTGAATCAAAGAAGTAAACAATTTCCCTAATTTTGGTTGTACTAACAATTGTTCATGTTGCTTTTTAATGTGTAGTTCTTGTAAGCAAATTATATCAAACTTTAATTTCCCTAATTTATGAAAAATCTTCCTTCTCTTAGCAGCTGAATTCAGTCCATTTATATTCATTGTAATCAGTTTTTTCTCTTCCATGGTTATATTTTATATTTAGATTTAACCACTCTCGTGGGTCTTGATTCACGCTGATCTTTAATATCCACCTGTCCACCTACTGCACCTTCTTCTTTTCCAATCTCCATTTGTTCCTCTTGAGGTTCAATTAATGAAACCTCCTTTTCTGCCTCTCCTTCTCTCCCTCCAAAAAATTCTGCGTAGAACAGTTCTGCTTTCTCTATTGAATCAATTCTATGTCTCTGTTCCTGCCACGTGAACATCAGTCCTTCTGGGATCAGCCATCTGTAAGTCACCTCCTTTTTCAATAACATTTTGGTCAAGAATCGATATTCTCTTCTCATCTCTCTCACTCTTCTAGGTATTTGTTTTAAGACCAAAATTTCTTTACCTTTATATTTCAATGTCTTCTCTCTTGCCACTTGTAAAATTTGTGTCTTCATGGATTTTTTAGTAAATCTAATATGGACTTCTCTGGGCAGATTATTTCTCATTGCATATCTTGTAAAGACTCGATATATCTCATCTATTCCATCCATCATCTTCTCTTCTGTTATTTCCAAGGCATCCGCCAAGATTCCTATCATTATCGCAGCCAAATCTTGTCCTTTTTCTTCTTCTATATTTTGAAATCTAAGATAAAATTCTGACCTATCCATCTCCCACTTCAACATCCCACTTTTTTCTTGTTCAATCACTGTTAGTCTATTATCAATATTTCCAATCTTCTCCTCTCTTCGTTTACCCCCTTCTTCGACTTTTTGAAGTCTCTCCTCATACTTTGCCATCATCTGTTGAATATTTTCCACTTTTTCCTCCGTCCTCCCTGTTCTTTGTTCAATGGTATCTGTTTTTATCTTAAGATCTTGAATTCCTTGCATAATCATCTGTAAGGTTACTCTTTCTTGTTCTTTTTCTTTATCTTGCTTTAACATTGCCTGAATTGAACGCTGTCCAGATGGTGGGGAGGCAGAGGTAGACACAGAGGCACCCAAAGGTATAAGTTTCTTACTCATTTTAGATGATTCCAGCTCTTCAAGTTCTTTCAAATTTTAATCCAATTTAAAAAAAAAAAGAGTAGCCAATTATAATCCAAAATGAAAAAAGCCAATAATAAAAAACCCAATAATAAGGGAAAAAGAAGAAAAAAGAGAAAGAAAAAAAGAAAAAAAATGAAATAAAAAAAATTCTTCAAGTTCTTCCTGACCTTAATCCAATTAAAAAGTAATCCACAAGAAAAAATAAAAATAAAAATAAAAACCCAGTAATAATAATAATAAACAAGACTAAGGCCAAAAAGAAGAAAAAGAAAAAAGAACAAAAGGAATAAGTTTCTTCAAATTCCACACCTTAATCCAACCAAAAAGATCTCAATTGAGAAAAGAAAAAAAAAAGATAGTCCACTGGTATACATTAAAAAGAAAAGCAAAAGTCCCAATGGAGAGGAAAAGAAAAAATCAAAATAAAATAAAAATAAAAAATTCAAAGGCTTCCCCTTGCAAATAAATAAGGGTTAAGAATAAAAACCTTACTAAAATAAAAATATCGGGTAATGCTGGTGGAGGGGGTGGCGGAACTAAAAAAAAAAAAATTAGAAAAAGAAAGTAGGAAACAATACACTGCCCTCTGCTTAGTTATCCAAGGCTCTAATTATGACTCCCTTCTCTTTCCCACAAGCTTCAAAGCTAAACCATAGATATTTAATTATAAACAAGAATCCAGAAAGGCACCTGTAGTAATATTCTACAGGGCTCTTTCCTCTATCTTATCAGGAAATGTCCTTGAGAAGGAGTCTTTCACATCTCTCTCCAGTTCAAGTAAAATATTTCCAAGCCTCTAGTTGGCAGTGTTACAAAGTTTCTTAGTTCTCACTTTCCCCCCTCCTCTCAGGACAGCATAATTAAAATAAAAAAAAGCCCGCAGGAAATATATAAACATATATAAAAGGCAAAAAAGAAGAAAAAAAGAAAAAGTAACCAAAGGGAGCCTCTAGCCTTAAAAAAAATTAGAATATGAAAAATCCAAAGGGTGAATAAAATATATAAATATAAAAAGAAACAGTCCAGTTATCCAGTAAATAACAATGAAGTCCGGTAGCAAAGAAAAAAAAAAGCAAATAAAGCCTCGCTTTGACGTCTCCCTTGGAAAAAACACCGCTTAGTCAGTTTTGTCAAAAAAAATCACACAGGTTTCTTCTAGTAGTCAGAGTGAACTTTCAAAACTCAAAAAATTAGATAAAAAAAAGGTTTCTCACCCAACCGACAGACTCTCTTTCAGACCCGTTCTTTCTGGAGCTGCCCCGACTTCAGCAGCATGGGGGCTGCCTCTCCGCTGCCAGCAAAAAGAGCTTCTCCTGGGTCATCCAGGGATTTTGCGATGTTCCCGGAGTCCAAAGGATACACTCTTCACAATAGCTGTCCCTACGGGACAGCTTAGGTCTGCTTGGACCGGCCGGAAATGAAGATATCGGCTGCAATCGAGGAGCTCGATTGCAAGCGGTATCGTCACGGCGCCAGCTCTTCCCTATTTGATTGTAAATGTATTAACTGCGGCTAGGATTGTATTTGCAAAAAATTGGAAAAATGAGAAAATTCCATTGCAGGAAGAAGTTATAAAGAAAATATTGGAATGTGCTGAGATGAGTAGATTGACTTTTGAAATTAGAGAGCAAGAAGATAAACAATTTTATATAATTTGGGATCTTTTCTATCAATGGCTGAATGATGAAATACAAAAATAGAATATTTAGAATGTTAGACAATAAGGAATAATATTGATTTCACTTTTCTTTTTTCTTTTTCGGTATTTGATATTATATTTATATAATGGTTTTTCTTTTCTTTTTTTCTTTTATTTAGGATAGAACTGGTACGACTATATGATTTGTTATAGAATAAATTAACTAAAATATAGTTATCTCATAAGGCATGATTGAATAAAAGTATAGTCAAATTTCTTTTTCTTTAATAATGATATGATGATATATAAGTTTGCATTGACAATAAGAGTTATTATATAAGGTAATTGTAATTGTGACTACGAAATGAATGCACAAAACTGATGAACCAACCGACTCACTGTTTGTATATAAATACGGGAGAGCTGATGCTTTTATGTTTTGTCTGTTTGTTTGTGTGTTAAAAAACAATAAAAAATTTTATAAAAAAAAAAATCTGTATAAGATGTTTTACAGGTGGCATTTCCCCCGACAAGAATAGCAAGAATGTTTAAGAATAAATCTGAAAAGTGCTGGAAATGTCATCAGATACCTGGCTCCTATTACCATATGTGGTGGACTTGTGAGGATGCTAGAAAATATTGGACTAAAATCCGCATGTGGTTGGAAAAAAATAACAAAGAAACACATAGATTTGAAACCGGAGTTTTTTTTATTGGGAATCTTACCAGATACATACAGTAAAGACTTGAAATATCTGATTGTAAATGTATTAACAGCAGCTAGGATTGTATTTGCTAAAAATTGGAAAAATGAGAAAATACCATTGCAGGAAGAAATTATTAAGAAAATATTGGAATGTGCTGAGATGAGTAGATTGACATTTGAAATTAGAGAGGAAGAGGATAAACAATTCTATAAAATTTGGGACCTTTTCTATCAATGGTTGGATGATAAAATACAATAATAGAATATTTAGAATGTTAGATAACAAGGAATATCTTTGTTTTTTCTTTTTCTTTTGTTATTTGACATCATATCTATAAAGTGTTTTTAGGATAGATTTGGTATGATTATATGATTTGTTATAGAATAAACTACCTAAATTATAGTTATCTCATAAAGTATGAATGAATAAAATCATAGTCAAATGATTTTCTAATAGTGATACTAGGATATATAAGTTTGGATTGATAATACGAGTTATTATGTAATGTAACTGTAATTGAGACTACGAAATGAATGCACAAAAATGATGAACCAACCAACACATTGCTTGTATATATGTATGGAAAAGAGCTGATGTTTTTATGTTTTGTTTGCTTTTACAATAAAATTGTTTTTTTTAAAAAAAGAAAATGAGCTGATCTACGAACTCTGAGCTCTTTGTCAAAAGGTATGTTTCCTGTCTGAATTGATTTCTACCTACCATTTTGAGATATGCCTTGGGATAACTCCTCAGGGAAACCTCGGATCTGAAAATGGCTCGGATTTTCAACATTTTCCACCCCGTGGAACAAGAAAATGATGTTCTTTTCAAAATCCGAGTTCTGCGTCAAAAGTAATGTTTTCCTGCTGAATTGAGTTCTACCTACGATGTTGAGATATGCCTTCGGATAACTCCTCAGGAAGAGCTTGGATCCGAGAATGATGTCGTTTTTCAATGTTTTTCACCCTGGGCAACATAAAAATGAGCTTACTCTCCAAATCCGAGCTCTGCGTCATAAGTTATGTTTTCTGGCTGAATTGCGTTCTACCTACCATTTTGAGATATGCCTTGGGATAACTCCTCAGGGAAACCTCGGATCTGAAAATGGTGTGGACTTTCAACGTTTTCCACCCTGTGGAACAAGAAAATGATGTTCTTTTCAAAATCCAAGCTCTGCGTCAAAAGTAATGTTTTCCTGCTCAATTGAGTTCCACCTACGATTTTGAGATATGTCTTCAGATAAGTCCTCAGGAAGAGCTCAGATCTGAGAATGATGTGGAATATCAAAGTTTTCCACCCTGGGGAACATGAAAATGATGTTCTCTTCCAAATCTAAGCTCAGTGTCAAAGGTTATGTTTTATCGCTGAAGTGAGTTCTACCTATGATTTTGAGATATGCCTTGGGATAAGTCCTCAGGGAGAGCTTAGACCTGAAAATGTTGTGGAATTTCAATGTTTTCCACCCTGGGGACCATTAAAATGAGCTTATTTTCGAAATCTGAGCTCTGCATCAAAAGTAATGTTTTCTGGCTGAATTGTTTTCTACCTACCATTTTGAGATTGATCCGGAAGTAAAGAAGGCCTGTGCAATTAGAGGAATCCCAGAGACCTTACAATCTTGGTATGCCGCAATTAGATCGCAGCATCAACCCACACAGGAAACTGCTTCCGGCAGCCCTGCCTAAGAGAATTGTCGTGAGGAGACCGCTGACGGACCAGCCGAATCTGCTCGTACCCACCCCACCAGGATGCTGAAGTGTTATTGATGTTGACAAGCCAGTCATAGGGCAGCAGACTGTCTGGCCCCTGCTCCTCTACCACAAGCACAGCAGTCGAAGTCTAATACAACTATTAGAGGTCAGAAGAATCAAGGAAGACCTCCAGGCAGGTTCGTGTTTGCTTAACACAGCTGGGAAAACCCCCTCTGTACAGTTGGGAGCAACGGACCACCAGACCACCACCACGTCCCCAAGAACCCGACCTGCAAAGCCGACCCAATGGTGAGTGATCCCATCATACCTTTTACAGTCAAGGTCAATTTACTGGTACCAAACACAGGGGAGGCCAGGGAGTTAGAAGCTGTCTTTGATACTTGGTGTTCCTAATGTCTTATCGGACTCCCCATCATTGAACAATTGGGCATAAAGACTAAACCGCTAAAGCACTCTATCAGATTTGAGCAAGTGGATGGAACCTTAATTGGGGGGGCTCAGCCACTCCAATGACAAGATTGATCAAGATGGAATTAGGGCCCCATTGCGAACTCATATGCTTCATACTGGCCCCCAAGATGTCAGAATCAATTATACTGGGACTTGCTTGGCTCGACAAATGGGCCACGACGATCAAATGGGAGGATGGATTCAGAAAAATCCTCACTGGACCGGGCCCATTGCCCCTCTTCCACCCACTACAAAGCCACGGGTCAGCTTGAACCCAGAGCCTGAGCCAGCATCCATGGCATCTCACCTTCTCCCAGATAACCCCCAGGTACCTGACTAATACAAAGACTTGGCTGAAGCATTCAGTGAAGAAGAGTGTAATGTTTTACCTCCCCATCGAGCCACTGATTGTGCCATAAAATTAGAGCCCAGGGTGAAATTACCAAAACCAAAGATGTATTCCATGACGCCAGCTGAAATGACTGAATTAAGGAAATACATCAACAGCAATTTGGAACGAGGTTTTATTGAGCCTGCCAAATCAAGATTCGCCGCCCCCGTGTTGTTCAAGGAGAAGATGGCGGGTTGAGATTGTGTGTTGACTTTAAAGGCGTGAACGCCGTATGCTTCAAAAACATGTACCCTCTCCCTCTTATGAAGGACTTATTGAACCACCTGTCGAAGGGCAAGGTATTCACCAAGCTAGATCTCAGGGAAGCTTACTACCGGGTCCACATCAAAGAGGGAGATGAGTGGAAAACTGATTTTAACTGCCCTCTGAGTAGCTTCCAATTCAAAGTCATGCCTTTCGGACTTCAGGGGGCTCCTGCAGTGTTTATGCAGCTCATCAATGAGGTGCTACACTCGCACCTTTACTGGGGGGTCCTCATGTACCTGACTGACATCCTTATATTCAGTGAAACCATGGAAGAACATGTTCAATTGGTCCAACAAGTTCTAGAAAAACTTCTAGCAGCCAAATTATATGTGAAACTCTCAAAATGCGAATTCCACAGAGTCGCTGGACTACTCAGGCTATCCAACCTGGGGATTGAGATGGACCCTGGAAAGGTGAAAGCGGTGCTGGACTGGCAACCCCCCAGAACCTGAAAACAACTTCAAAGTTTCTTGGGGTTTGCCAACTTCTATAGACAATTCATTCCATCCTTTGCTGAAGTTGCCCTCCTGTTGACAGAGCTATTAAAAACGGGCCTGTCACACACCAAACCAAAGCCTAGTCAACCCCTGGATTGGACTATAGACTGTCAGAAAGCTTTCGAGACCTTAAAACGCCTCTTCACAGCTGAGACCATCCTCCAGCACCCAGACACAGCCAAGCCTTTTATTGTCCAAATGGATGCAAGTGATGTTGCGGTGGCAGCTGTTTTGCTGCAAAATGACTCTCAAGGCCGACTGATGCCTTGCGCTTATGTGTCCAAAAAGCTGACAGACACAAGGGCGAAGGTGGGTGGTCTGGGAGAAAGAAGCATTTGCCATACGATGGGCTTTATTGACTTGGAGGCATTTTCTAGAAGGGGTGCCAGAGGCCTTTGAGGTATGGACTGATCATAAGAACCTCAAGGCTCTAAAGACCCCTAGGAGATTATCGCCCAAACAAGTCCGCTGGGCCCAATAGTTCAAGCGATTCAACTTCAACATTAAATATACCCCCTGGAGGGAAAAACGTACTGGCGGACGCTCTGTCCAGAAAACCTCAGTTTGACAGCCACCGAGAGGAAATAGTACAAGCCTTAATTTCAGAAACTCAATCGTCAGGCCAAGTGACCACTCGAGCCCAAGCCAACCGCAACCCCAAATGCCTGGAAGATAAGCTGACTGCAGAATTGAAAACAACCCTATTGACCGATCCTTGGTTCCTGGACCATCAAACCGAGTTGACAATGAATGATGGACTATCTTGGAAAGGGACTAAGCTTTATGTACCCACAACCCTGAGACTAATGGTACTAAAGCGTAGCCATGACTCCTGACTGGGAGGCCACTTCGGATTCCTAAAAACCCTACATTTATTGAGAAGACAGTTCTGGTGGCCAAAAATGAAACCTGATGTCGAGGACTATGTAAAAAGTTGCTCAATTTGTGCCACAATGAAACACAGAACTGGAAAACCCTCTGGCCTCCTGCAACAAGTTGCTGAACCAACCCAACCTTGGGAAGAGATCGCAATGGACTTTATTGTTGAATTACCTAAGAGTGAAGGGAATATGATCGTTTGGACTATAATTGACTTATTCTCTAAACAGGCCCATTTTATAGCCTGCAAAGGACTTCCATCTGCAAAAAAACTTGCAAAGCTGTTTGTGAAACATATCTATAGACTACATGGAGTACCTCGTAGAATAATATCAGACAGAGGGGTACAATTTACTGCAAAATTTTGGAGGGAATTTCTGAAATCCATTGGTTCATCCCAAGGGTTATCCTCAGCTTTCCATCCTGCTTGTAACAGAGCAGCAGAGAGGGCTGACGCCATGACTGAACAATACATTAGATGCTATGTAAATTATCAACAAGAAAATTGGGCTGAGTGATTACCTTTTGCGGAGGTTGCTTACAATAATGCAGTACATAGCAGCACGGGATTGACTCCATTCCAAATCAATACTGGAATGGATTTTGTCCTGATACCAGAGTTACCTAGACAACCTCCCTCATCCATGTCCCTAACAGAATGGATGAACTCATTTAAGAAAGGGTGGGAAGATACAAAAAAAGCTTTGACTGAAGCTGCAAAAAATTATAAAAAACAGGCGGATAAACATAGATCCCTTCAACCACCTTTTAAAGTACGGGACAAAGTATATTTGTCAACCAAGTATCTTAGATTGAAACTGCCCAGTAAGAAGCTGGGTCCAAAATTCTTGGGTCTGTTCCTAATTTCAAAGATAACCAATCTGGTCACTGTCCAATTAAGTCTTCCTCAAATATTGGGGAAAATTCATCCAGTGTTCCATTGTAGTTTACTAAAACCAGCTACTACATCAATGATAAGACCATTGCCAATCGCTCCCCCTAAACCGTTAATGGTACAGGGGGAAACACATTATGAAATTCAAAAAATTCTCGATTCTAGATTACACTGTGGCCGATTGTAATATTTGGTCTTATGGAAAGGATACCCCCTCTCAGATGCTAGTTGGGTAAAGAGTTGGGATGTTCATGCTGATCAATTGGTTAACCAATTCCATGAGGATTTTCCCCACAAACCGAAGGGTCCTCATGGAGGGGGGAGAGGGGGTTAAGGACAATGTATTAACCCCTGTATCTGTTTTTTTTTCTTTTAGGAGGAGTTTTCAAGGGGGGACGCCTGTCAGCTTTGAAATTCAACTGCCACATTTTATTTAAAGGGGGTTGGAGGAGTTGCAAAGTTCAAGGTTATTCTGTATGTCGTGTTAAGAAATTCCAGTTGCAGTTAATTGGCTCTCGTGATTTATGAAGTGTAGAAGTGGGAGGAGAGAAGGGATGAGAGGGTTTCTGTGTAACGCGTGAAAATAATTTCACTTTGGGAAATTGCTTTCGATATACCGGATCTGTCTCTAAATAAATCAATTGGAGAGAAAATGTCTCGGAGTGATTGATATGGATACTTTCTGGATGCCTTACAAGTTCAAAATCTCCATTTCTAAAAATTGAAATATGAAGCCAAAAGATCCTATTCCCTCTTGTGCTTCTTTTTGTTCTTTAAGTCTCATTTTTAACTCTTCAAGGAGTGATGCCATTTTAAAAAATTTTAAACAACCCCCAATTGATTTTATTTTGTTTCATTAGGATCCACCATCCAAAATTCGGAAAGTATAACATATTCTTAAATCCTGGAAAACTCTGACAAGGATATGTTTGATGCACCTACAACTTGACTACTGGATATTTAAATATGAGAAAAAATAAGATAACTTCATTAAAGAGACCCCTGAATGCCATGATACAAGATTTAATACATAAAGGAGATTTAAGGAGGTTCTGGAAAGCTTCTGTGATTATCTAAAGGAATAGATTGATTAACTATGGAATACAAAAAAATGTGAACATTGAATTTTTTGTGGGGAGTGACTTTAGGCTTGAATACATGGTTTTTGGATCACTGGACAAGAGCGGGACTTATTAAAATAAGACAAGATGCTCCATCAGGAGGAAATGAGTGGAACCTGGGAAGAAGTGACATCAACGTTTCAAAGCATCAAGGACATTCTGATAAGAAACCACAAGGAGATTAAGAACTTAATGCATGGCATCGATGAAAAACTGGGAAATATTATACAAAGGACAATGAGTGACCAAGACGCCCAGGAAAAGGAGGAACCAATTGAAAAAGCAGATAAAAAGCATAACAGATTAACCAGAAAACAAAAAAAGACAACAAGAAGGAGACAATAACAAAAACGACTGATGAAATAAACCAAGGGGAAAACATTTTAAGAGATTTTAAAAGGGAACTGGAGATGCAATAAGACATTTTTCAAAGGGAGATAGGGGCATGGGTAGATAGTCTGAAAGCGAGACAATGGAAAAGGGCGGAGATGGGAGAAATGTTTTAAATGAATTCAGGATGTAGATGCAGATAAGGATAAAGATCCAAGAGAGGAATATGGGAGCCAAGTTAAAAAACGAACAATGAAAGCTTTAAAATGAACAAGAGATGATGGATAGAAAGGATTTGTTTTTAAATACTGTATAATGGTGGCATAATTAAAAGTTAGAGTAGGGATGGAAATAAGAGAGGGGGGAATACAGCATACACATTTTTTATACAATAAGACAAAAGTAATAATAAGATTAGAAATTGAATGATGTCATTATTATGTTTAAACAATATTGTGATTGGCATTGGAATAACGTATTGAAACATTGAATAATTAAATAATTAAATAATGAAAGTCTATAATTTAATACAAATATGTGTATCAACACTACAACTTCATAAGCTTGGGGAATGTAACAAATATGATTAATAGCACTATTTTTATTTGTACTAAAATGTATGATACCCAGGTGCCACACTGTTCACGCATTGATATGTATAATGTATTTTATATTGTAAAATAAAATAAAAAACTTGAAACCGAAAAAAAAACTTAGTGCAGTTGCTCCATGTGTGCAGGAAAAACCAGCATAGGCCTTATCAGAAAGCTGGTATATTGACTAAAGGCTTCCTTTAAAAATGTATCATCAAATGTGAAATTCCTCTGCACCAGTGCTATCGATCTTGACAACCTCCAATTTGTTTTACTTCACATAAACATTAAACAAGATTAGAATCAGGGACCTATGCTGTAATCAAAACTGCACTGTATATGGGATTGTACCTGAATAATGTTGATACAAATTATGTTCCCAAACTGTCCCTGGATAGTTGCCTTTAGGTTGGACTCCTAGGGGTGGGTGCCTGGCCACTTTTGGATTATTTCTGGCACAGGTCAGGCAGGCTGCTACAGCTTGGGAAGCAGTGGAATAGAGACCCTTGCCTAATGCTTAGTGTGTCAAAAAGTCTACCAGGGCTTTTGGCCCCCAATGTGTGCTAGCATGTATTTGTGATAAAAGAATCCTTAGAGGTGTATTTGATAGAATAAATTTGCTCTCTACCCTCTACCCTCCACCACCCATCATCCCCCTCCTTGCCTCCGATAGACTTGGCCCATGCCCTGTCCTTGGAAGTATAAGAGGGCGGGTAAGTGGGTATGGATGGAGACATTGGAATTAGGGAGGCTGCTAATTCTGAGTGTTGTAGGGCAGCTTCCTTAGCAGCCCTATCTGCAGCCCAGTTCCCTTTTGCGTAAAGGGTGTCTTCCTTAGAATGCCCCTTGACATGTACGACTGCTGTTTGTTTTGGCTGCCAGACTGCTTCCAATAATTCTTAAATTTGTGGGCCATACTTAATAGTTGACCCTTTTGCATTTAATAATCCTCTTTCCTTCCATAAAGCTCCATGGGCGTGCAAGATTCCAAAGGCATATTTGCTATCTGTGTAAATATTTACTGTTAGTGCTACAGCCAGCTGTAAGGCTCTAGTTAAAGCTACCAGCTCAGCCAGTTGGGCAGAAGTATTTACTGGTAGTGGTTTGGCTTTTATAACTTCCCACGGTGTGACCACTGCGTATCCTGCCTTTCTCAGACCTTCTATCATAAAGCTACTACCATATGTAAGCCATTCACAGTCAGCATTTGGGATAGGTTGATCACTAAGATCGGGTCTTACTGGCATATAGAGAATCCACCACCTCTACAGAATCATGATGCAGTTCAGTATCCACCTGGGGCAAGAGTGCAGCTGGATTGAGGGTATTGCATACCTCTAATTGTATGGCTAAGAAAAGCAGGATAGTCTGATATTTGGCTTGGTGATGCCAAGTCATCCAAAATGTTCCCTGCACTTCCATAATCTCTTGAACCCTGTGTGGGACTTTTACTATGAGATAAAATTATAGTGTTAACTATTGGGCTTCTTCAACTCGCAGGGCTGTTGCTGCCACTGTTCACAAGCCATCCCAATGCCACAAGTCTTTGCCATGAGCCTAATTTCTGGGTGAGAACACTCATGGCAATGCCTTTCCATTTGTGTACAAATAGAGTAAAAGGTGTAGTGGGGTTTGGAAGCCCCAGTGCTGGTGCTCCCATAAGCTCACTCTCTATTTGTGTGAATGTTTGTTAGCATTACTTAATCCATTCAAATATTTTCCATCCCCCCTTTAACAACCTCATAAAGGGGCTTGACAATTAATCAAAAATTAAGAATCCACCTCCAAGAATCCCAATTGTTTTCTGTTAACAGGGGGCTTTAATGGATTCTTTCCCTCCTTAGGTTAACAGTCTCTGCTGCCCTGCAGAGATGCCATACCCTAAGTTTTTAACCTCCTGCTGTACAATTTGGGCTTTTGTTGTTTCAGACACATTGTAGCCTTTCCTGAAGCCCCAACAAAGGTATGACATTGCTAGTCTGAGGAGCAATCGGTCTGTTAAGGACAGATCTACTGGCTCCTGTATCTATTAACACTTTATGTTTAGATCTCCCGTTTTTGACTTCCACCAGGCGTTTGGAGATTGGGGGAGCAATAGCTCCCTGCTCCTGGCCTCTTCACTCTTCTTTTTCTGCTTGCATGGCTATAGGCACCAGGCATCCACTCTTCCAATAACCTTCCTTTCTCCATATAGCACACTTGTTGGGTCCCAAGGGGACCTTTCCTCTTCCATGCCCATACTACTTCCTCGAGCTACCTGAACTCCCCTTCCCTGCCTTCCTCTTCCGGTTTGTCCCCTTCCTCCCCACTTTTCCTGCCTAAGGACATCTGCTAGGAAGATAGCATTTCAGTAAGCCTTCTGAATTTCTTTCTTATTTTCTTCTTGTCCTCTGTTAGTAAAAAACGTTATAAGCTATCTCAACCAATTCTAAAATGCCTTTCCCTGGACCTCCTTCTACTTTCTGGAATGTTCTTCTTATATCTTCTTCTGACTGCCCTATAAAAATCATGTTTATCATTTTCTGATTGTCTGAGGCTTCAGGATCTAAATCAGTGTATTGACTGAAAGCCTGGTATATTCTTTCAAGAAAATCTCCAGGACTTTCCTCTTTCTTTTGCCTTATTTCATATACTTTTGCAAGATTCTTAATTTTAGGAATTCAATTTTGGATTTCATACAAGAGTAAGGATTGATAATTTCGCAGTCTCATATTGTCCTGGTCATCATCCAGATCCCATTCTGGCTCTGTGAAGGCACACTTCCAGTGGTTGTCATTATCATGCTTTTTTTTTAACTGCCACTCCATTGTCCCCCTCACCAGTCTCCGTTCCTCTGGTGTTAAAAGGACATCCATCAATGTCTGAATGTCTGCCCAAGTGGGGTTATGTGTCCTTATAATAGATAAGAACAGAGAGCGGGGTTGCGTGCATACGCAGGGGGTGTGGGGGTCCCTGCATGTATTGCCTTCTGGGTGCTGGTATGTGAGCACACGTGAGGCACGCAATTTTCAGCACGGGAGCCCAAAAATGTTAGCCACCACTGCCCTAGGAGTTATCTAATACACATTTGATTTGCTGCAGGCCATCTCTATTCCTAACTTTTAGCTGAGGTCTGCAAGTTGTCTAAGTCGTGTTACTTTTATCAGCTTTCTAATTAGCCAGGATTGTTACAAGATTTACACATGCATATTTCCTGTGGATAAGAATTCTTTGTTCTTGCCAGACAGACTCCACAATTACAGGCTTCCTGATTTACTTTCAAGTGTGTGTATGACCTTGCTTTATTTTAGCAGACAGCCCATCACGTACAGTAAATAAATGCAAGAATGAAACTTTTTCTGTACGTGAACTTAAAACATTCTCTCATAATCTTAGGCTGTTGTTAAAGGTATAGAGAGGGAAGGAAAAAAATGAAGCCAGGCAAACTCAGGGTGAAGTCTTTTTTTTTTCTTCAACTCTTTTTTTTTCCTAACAATTTAAAATTCTTGTCTCTAGGGATCAGAGACATTTAACAGTTGCAATTACCTTGAGGACACACAAAGACTTTGACACACACACACACAAACAAGGAGAAAAGGAGAGGAAAACAGAACTCTCAGGTTTACACCCTGGACATTCCCACCATAAATCTCAGTTAAATTAGGGAAGGCACAAATCTTAACAAATATATCACGTGGTTGCATGGAAGACAGAGAGGAAGAGAGAGAAACAAACAAACAAAACCTCAATGTTCATCTCTCTATATAAAAGCGAAATACCACTCACGCATCATCACAAAATCTCCAGAACCGTAAAGCCTAAAAACTTGAAATTTGGCATGTATGTTCCTCTTGGCTTCTAGGTGCTCACTAAGAAAGGCTTTTTCTAAATGACCATCAAAGCATTAATATTTCCTATATTATTATTGACACGCTCTGATGCTAAGGAGTTCTACTCCCCCTCTCCACCTGAAAATAAATCTGTTCCAAATGCAAAACACAAACATAGGAGAGGAGTTTCAGTTTCACAGCAGCAACCAGCTTTAGTACATAACAGTTGAGCTGAGCCATGCCCAGGCTCCTTGCTGTCTCCTTCTTGCTCACACAGCAAATACTGTTTCAGTTTCCAAACAGCCCTTAACTGTCTCACACACTGACAGGACACTAGCCAGATTAATATTGATGGATGCTGGTAGGCAGAGGCACATTTTTCACCTTATTTTCCTCCCCCAAAACTGTAGCGAAGCACAGGTATAGACCTAGGATAGTGTCATGCCCCTGGTGGAGACTGACTCTGAGGAAGAGGAGGAACAGCCAACAGGGAGTGGAAGTGTGGCTCCAGAGGTGGTGGAGGAGGCTGGGGAAGGGCAGAGGCTGGCTGATATCCCTTTTCTTTTAAGTACCCTTATTTAGCCAAACTGCTTTTCCAGCTTCGTCCCTGAACAAAGCCCATTCCTTGCATATTACTTTTGCTCGATCCGTTTTCATACCAGCAAGGATGGGCACCAGCCTGTCATCCCATGCCACAAGCAAATCACCCAGTGAGTATCTAGGTTTGTCCCTCAAGCTACAGTTTCCCATGTTCCCCTGCTGATGTGGTGTTCACTTTGAGCTAGTCGGGCTTTTACCTGCCGCAGCTGCTGCTGCTTTCAGCCAACCAGTTCTTAGATAGCTCCAGTCCGGGAGGACTTTTGTTGCAATATCATGACACATCAGTAGGAAGTCACGTACACAGAAAACCCAATACACATACAAGGCGACACTATTGGAACAGCAACGTGTAAAACATGAGTTGGCTATAGCATAAGGTGTAGCCATATATGGCAATATTCCCTATTCCTGTCTAACTTCCTCATGTGTAACATAACCCCCCCGCCTGCTTGCTGCACAATAAAAGAGAGGTGCGTAGTACTATCTGTGCTTCCTCTCACCAAAAGAAACCTTTGTGTCGCTGTCATCTTTGCCACTAAGAGGAGCCCGCCCGGACAGTCTGCCTGGGTGCAGGTCGTCAGCTGACTGATTCATCCCGGTACTGGGACCCGCAATGCATCAACTGGTGACCCCGACGTGATCGTCTCAACGATACGTCCCCGACAAAGCGTGATTCTTGTCTAGGAATGCGCTTCCTTCACTCCTGTACTACGCACCTGGAATAGGCTCGCGCATCGTAAGTATGGGCTCCTCACTTTCTCAAGTTCAACTCAAGCATAGGGATGAACTTCTCACTTTAGTGAAGAAGGCAAATTATTTGCAAAAGGCTAACGGCACAAATGTATATCCTCTGTCAAAAAAGTATTTGGATGATTTTTTGAGTTATGTCCAACAACACTGCCCCGCGTATCCTGCGGAAGGCACTCTTAAACGTTCCTCTTGGGAACGGATGGGGAAATGGATGCATGAACCACCCAGGGCTCTGCCTCAGATTATTTGTTCTTGGCGTGCCATTATGGCCGCCCTTAATATTCTCTTTCCCGATGATTCTATCCAGTCTTCCTCAGACCCACCTTCTGCTGAACTCTGTCCTGTTGCTGCCTCGGCACCTCCACCCTACTCCACCCCACCCCTTGACTCTTCTCTGAACCCCTCTTCTCCGTTGCCTCCTTCCGCCATGGCGACAGATCCTCCTGTCCGTAATGCCTTTCAATCGGCTTTGGCGGAAGGAAAGCTATCTGCAGATGATCTTTCTTGTTTCCCTATGATTCTTCAAACCCCCGCTGCTGGGGGTAATCCTGTCCCTCATTATACCCCATTAGAGTGGACTTTGTTAAAGGAATTAAAAACTGCTGCTTCTAAGTATGGCATCGACTCCCCGTATACCCGCCAACTTTTAGCCAACATTTCTACGCATCATCTGGTTCTTGCTTCAGAGTGGAAAGCTATTGCTTCTATGCTTCTCTCTCCTGCTTCGCTTGCCACCTGGCACAATGAATTTCGCCTCGGTATTAATGCCGCTGCTGCTGCAGCCGGACTACCAGCAGGAGTTACTCTTGATCATCTCTTATGCCAAGGTACGGTGCAAAACCCCGCGCAAGAGATCACTATGGGAGCGGGGGGTACCCGATTATGAGGGAAGCTGCACTAAATGCCTTCAAGCGGCTCCCTAACACCTCTCAACCTACCCACTCCTTTACTTCTATCCTTCAAGGGCCCTCTGAACCCTATACCTCCTTTACTGATCGTCTCACAGATGCCATTAGCAGGCAAGTGGATAATATTGCCGCTCAGAGCGAACTTCTCATGTGTTTAGCCATTGCTAATGCTAATGTGGACTGTCAGAAAATTCTTAAGCCCCTTCAAGCCTTGCCAACTCAAAATCTTGCGGATTATATTCGCGCGTGCCAGGAAGTAGGCACGGAATCTCACCGCACTGCGGCTTTAGCTTCAGTTCTTTCTTCTACTCTTGCTTTGTCCACCTCTCGCCTGAAGGGAAATTGTTATAATTGCGGGAAGCCTGGCCATTTTCGTTCACAGTGTCGTGCTCCGGGTGGCGGCAGCGCCCCTCGTGGGCGTGGCCAGCCCCCCGGTTCTAAACCAAAGACTGTGTGCCCGCGCTGCCGCAATGGTTTCCATTGGGCCAGCCAGTGCCGCACCAATCCCCACCCGGCTCAGCAACAGCCGAAAAACTAGTTTTGGGGCCAACAGCTAGCCCCATTCCAAAGGCTGTACCTACTTCCTTGCCAGTCCTTCTATCCGAATCCATTGTCTATGAGGATCCTGGATCTGTCGTCACCCTTCCTCTGACAGTAGCATTTCCTGTCCCTTCACAGCACCCTTTGCTGATTATTCCTAACTCCACCCTGACTATTGAAGGAGTGGTGGCAGCCCCGTTCCTCTATGATGATCAATCTTTAGCGAATCTTTCCCTGGCCTGCATAGGGGACCGCCCCTTCTCAATGGCCAAGGGTTCTATTGTTGCCACCCTTGTCATTCTTCCTCCCCCTTCTGATTTGTTAGCTTTGGATCGCCCAGTGGAAGGAAATAAGCCCATGATGACCGTCCAATTAAATGGTCGTCTCTTTACAGGGTTGGTTGATACAGGCGCAGACGTTTCCGTCATCTGTACCTCTGAGTGGCCCCCTACCTGGCCAACCAAAGAATCCCCCTCTGTCCGGGGAGTCGGCGGTGTTCAAACAGCAAAGGTCAGTTCTAAGTGGCTTTCTGCCACTTCTGCTGGCGTCTCCACTACTGCTTACATTCAACCTGTCATCCTTCCTCTTCACGTTAATCTGTGGGGACGGGACCTTCTCTCTCAATTTCATGCCACGCTAACCATTCCTTAGCCAATGGCAACTCTTACCCCTCTCAAACTTCAACTCAAATCTTCAACTCCAGTCTGGATTGATCAATGGCCACTACCTGTAGAAAAACGATCAGCCTTACAGGGTTTAGTCAAGGAACAACTTACTTTAGGTCACCTCGAGCCATCACAAAGTCCTTATAATACTCCTGTCTTTGTCGTAAAAAAGAAATCAGGGAAATGGAGGCTCCTTCAGGATTTGAGGGCCATTAATACCATCCTCCAACCCATGGGGGCGTTACAATGCGGCTTGCCTAATCCTAATATTATTCCTCATAATTATGACCTCATTATAATTGATCTGAAGGACTGTTTTTTCTCTATACCTTTGAATAAAAGTGATCGCCTCTTGTTTGCATTTACGGTGCCAGAATATAACAATGCTAAACCTACTGCTAGATATCAGTGGAAGGTTTTACCTCAGGGCATGCTGAATAGCCCAACTATGTGCCAATATTATGTAGACCAGGTTCTCACCCCATTTCGAGAGAGCCACCCCTCACTTTTAGTATATCATTACATGGATGACATCTTGATAGCAGCTGAAGGGCCAAAAGGCACCGTACAAAAAACTATTCCTGAACTCACACAGCAACTCACCGCTGCAGGACTTCATGTAGCGCCTGAGAAGATACAAGCCCATTATCCCTTCCAATATTTAGGCCATAA
>NW_020770486.1:0-19856 GCF_900518735.1 Pseudonaja textilis
TGGGAAGCTGAGAAGGAAATGCCCATTGAGTTTGGAGCACCAGGATGGCTACAATCCATAGAGCTTTTACAGGCCTGGAGACCATCTCATTGGTGTGGTCACATCTGAAACATATGTGTTGCCTATAATGTGGCCCTTCAATACCCCTCCTTCCATACCTTCTTCTTCGTAAGTCATGCAGGGTGATGGAGTTGCACTCCCTCCATGTGCAATTCTAACACTCTCCTTTTCTTCTTATGTCACTTATTTTTGTACCTCAGGACCTAATTTCCTGAATGATTTTTATTTCGACGGCTTCCCTCTTTTGCCTTACTTTGTGGAAGAGAGTAAAATCCAAAGATGGAGTTTTAAAGGGACCTGAATGAAATCCAGATGATTTTCCTTTCTCGGTTCATTCCTGAGTTCATCACTTGAATAATAACCTTTCTTTAAGTACCAATTGAAACAACTGTAGTTGCCTCTCTCATTTGCATAATTGATCATTCGATTTGGATCAATGTTGGCCTAAGGCTTAGTAGATTTGTGAAGGATTATATATTTTAAAAACATTTGTTGTTACTATTGAATATAATAACATGAATATTGTTTTTACAATAGGAAGAGTTCTGATCTAACAAATACCCTAATGTCAATTTTTGGTATTCAAACGGTCAGCAAGAATTCCCAGCTCCTGCACAATCTCACACTTGGTTACAACATCCATGACAACCATTTGAGCCCTTTACGCACTTCAGATGTCTTGCTGGACATTCTTTCCACTGGAGAAGCCAATGTCCCCAACTACAGCTGTGGGAGGGAGGAGAACCTCCTGGCTCTGATTGATGAAGCTTCCAGGGTCATCTCCATCCAGATGTCAACATTAGGAGGCACCTACAAAGTCCCACAGGTTTGTGTGTGTTTTTCTCTATCTAAGGTGAGTGGGGTGATGGGGATGAACAACAGATCCAATATCTTCATAGAATTCAAGAGCTCTTTTTCAGAATATTAGGGAACATATAAACTATGTTTTAGTCGATTATGTTCAACTTCAAATTCACCATTAAAGGCCTGAAGAGCCATCAGGTCCCTGTAGAGGATATTCTACTGAATATTCAACTATTGAAAAACTATCCATGTTTTGAGGTCCTCCATTAGCATGTTCATTTTCACATATCAATAATATCTGCCTTATCCAATTGGAATCAAGTTGGCAAGAGTCCTGTCTATGTATAAAAAATATTAAGACCAAGAAGAGTATCTTTGGGATGGATAAAAGGAGTTCAGCTCCTGCCCTCAGAGATAATTGTTAATTTACACAAATTTTGCTTTGCATAAATTAAGTTTATATAATTATTGAGGTCTGTAGGGGGTGTGCATAAGCGCACCAATGTGCCTACCATCACTGTCCTACTATTTCTTTATATTTTTCTTATATGTATCCATTTCATGTACTCATAACTATTCTGTTAGCAGTTGTGCTCTTGTACATCTAGGGAAGAAGCTGAAAAATTGCTTCACAAAGAATTTGGGATATAGAAGCTGAGAAAGAGGTTTTAGTACTCAAAAATAGCATATAATACATCCCTATATCTTAGATCCATACATTTTATCTAACATCTGCAAATTTGAATCTAATTGTTGGAATTTTATGGGTGACACAGAAATTTACATTGCATTTGTTATTGTTTTTTTTTGTTTAATATGATTTTGCGTTCCATTTTTATATACAATCTTGTTAATATTCTGTCTTAAATATTTTAAACAGTGACTAAGGAACAAACTATTCTTTTTTTTAAACAAGTTTTATTGATTTTACAAACAAACAAACAAAATAAAACATCATTAAACATTAAAAACATAAAACCTCTTTCCATTGTAGATCCTTACAAGGCAGGTAACATATTGCTTTATATCGCGTACTTATAATTTATCCCATTTCCATATAAACATGTAACTTCCCTTTACCAAATTCCACATTGTTTCTCTTTAATCATTATTCAATCATATTTCCTTTCTGATTTATCTGCTATCCAGTCATCAACTTTATATTTTCCTCTGTCTTGTTTATAATTATTCTCATCTAGTCTTCCTCCGAGATTTATTATTTAATTCTTAATTAAACACACACACATGAAACATAGACATAAAAACATAAAACTTTCTTCTAGAAAGTAACTTGGCCCCAGATTACCTCTTTTTGTATGGACTCAATTGTATTCACGCTCTTCTTATATACCATTACCCATCTTATTTACCATTCTATATCTATTATATAACTCCTCTCCACTTTTGCCTCATCTTAATTCTGTTTTATATATTTAATCTTGCTTTTTTTAAAAAAAATATTTTTATATCTTTTGTCCATTTCTCCATTTACATCTGTCTCATTTCCATTTTAAGAAAGAATAGTTTCCCCTGGAATCACTAATCGGAGTATGATGCCTTTCTATCATTCCCCTAAGTTAAAATTTAAAATAACACCTAAATCCCAATCAGATTCTGCTTAGTACACTCTACTATTTCAAAAACCAATACTACAATAATAAATCCATAACAATCAACACATTAATTCATTAAACTCTATATTCAAACTAATATTTTAAACATTCCCTTTAGTATTTTATTAAAACTTAATATCATTCATTATTAAACCTTTTAAAGTTATACCTTGATATTTTAGTCTTTTATTAGATCTTAAAAAGTTCTGATTATCTACTTATAATACAAATACCACTATTACAATACTCATGTGTACTTTGCAGAATCCCCCTTTTTTTAAAAAAAAATCCCATATATTACCCATTATCCCTAAAAAAAATTTCCTTTTCTCCATCTTGTTTTATACCTTTGTAACTTTTTCCCCCTGTTCCCTTTCCTTCTTAGCCCGCCTAAACTTTTTACCCCCTCCTCTCCAAACCTCAGCCTTCTCGATTTCCCCTTTCTGTTGCATTCCTCTTTCCTTTTGCTTTCTAGCATTCTGTTGTTTTTGCATCTTCTTTTTCTCTTTCATAAACATTTTTTTATTTCTTAAGTCCTTCCTTTTCGCTCCTCTCTTTCTCCTTTCTTTCTTAGTCACACCGTTTAGTTCATTAAAAATGGGTTCTTCTTCCTCGGCTTCTTGCAGCTGTTGTTTAATTTGCTGACACATGACAAGTGCCATATCTAGGAAACAAAGGGCTTCTCCCATAACATCTTTGCCTTCTTTCTTTATTTTTAAATATTGTTTTTTTAGTTCATCAAGAGATAGAGCCATTTTAAACTGTTTCTTCTTCTCTTTCTGTATCCTCTTCTTAAACCAATCAGTTATTTCCAAACTTAAAACAGTTCCCAAAAGTCCCACAGTCATCAAAGAGTCCAGGCAGAGTACAAGCTTCTTCTTTTTACAATTTCTCTTCTAGGGGTGAAGTCAAATTGGGGAAAACAAAAACGTCCAATCTGTGCTTTAAGTCTTTCTTATAATTAATTTCTATTCTCTTTATCTTCAAGGCATCTCCTCCAGCAAAATCTTAGAGTAAAGATTTGTTTTCCCAAGCCTCTCCCTTCCCACTTATAACAAAGGAGTTTAGGTTTTACCTTCTATCAAAAGGCTGGTTTCCCTTGTCCATTTGTTAATTCCATAAGGGAGGGAGAGTGACATCCCCTTTTCGTCACTTTTCTTCGCAGCTGAAAACATCAATCGGGAATATTATAGCTTCCAAGTCATTACTTTCCCAGGTGTTAAATATGTCATTAAGGTCCGAGTTCGACCAAGAAAAAACTTTCTTTTTTTTTTAAAAAAAAGAAAACTCCTTCTCCCTCCTGCGCATTCTTTATCCAATTGCCGGCTTCTTTATGATGGCCATAAAAGACCACCGCTACACCGTCTTGAGAGAAGGGGGTTATTGCCGGCTGGTGGGGGGGTAGTGATGCCCCTCATCCCCGTCCGGATCCCCCCTATCTTCAGCTGCCCCAACAGGGCAGCCTTAGCCTCCAAATCCGTCAGGATCGGAGGCACCAAGGTGGCTAGCACAGCAGGGATCACAGAGAAGGTGAATCCCTGCTGTCACCGAAGCCGACAACCGGAAGTCGAACAAACTATTCTAATATATTCATCAAAACAAAATTGGGTTTGTCAATAAGTAATATTTTGGAGTTGATCTGGACCACATTATAACACAGCATTCTTCATTACTTTTTCAGATCACTCTTGGAATTCCTTCAGAGGCTCTGAGTGATAAAAGGAGATTCCCCTTTTTCCACCCGTTGCTCCACAAAGAAGGGATCCAGTGCCCAGCAATTGTCCAGCTGCTCCTCCATTTCAGATGGACCCTGATTGGCCTCTTTGCTTCAGACACAGAAAAGGGAGATAATTTCATGAGGACTTTCCCTCCGATGCTTGTCAGGAATGGAATTTGTGTGGTTATATCAGAACGATTCACAATAACTGGACAAACAGCATCCCTCAGGGAGGCCCTCTCTAAGTGGAGACAAGTCAACGTCTTTGTCCACTTCATAGAATATATTTCCATCTGGAACAGAATTATTCCTTTCCATGAAGCACTTATGCATTTGCCAGGACCCATTGAAGGGAAAGTCTGGATCCTCACAAGTTTTGCACTGTATCCAATAAAGAAGGACAGACTTCTCAAATACATCCATAGTATTTCGAGTTTTGGTTATCTGTCAAAAAAACGGCCAACAGATGCTGCTTTTGAACCTTATTTCTTTGTGGAAGATCCATTTCAAGATCATTATTTCCACTGTTCCCTTTCCAAGCACGTCTTTTCTGTCAAAGGCCGCAGAAGATGCACCCAGAAAGCCCCACTGGAGACCCAGGAGAAAAGGAACAGGAAACAGATCATAAATGACCGTCATCGCTACAGTATCATTCAGACTTTGGTCCAGGCCATGAATGCCGCTTATTCCTCCAGATCGAGGAGGGGGAGGAAGGAGGGAGAAAAGAGGTTGGGGGCTCTGAGGCTGCAGCCGTGGCAGGTAGGGGGGGTCCCAATAGGGATCCATTAATCTGAGATCTGTTGGAGAAGGAACCCAAAGGAGAAGGAGGGGAACATCTCAACCTTCTTGTGCTACAAAAGGTCAAGAGATTTGCACCATCTTATTTCTCCTGTCTGACGCTCTGGAATAACAGGGAGCAGATCTGAAGTTTCTGTCTAGCCTCTGTTGGAAGAAATCTCCTTCTGGGTTCGGTTCCAAGTGGGGAGGAAAGACGCTGGAAACATGGTGACTGCTTGGAAGATGGTTTAATGGTGGACAGGAGCACATGCCTTGGTTGAGGAAAGAAGGGTTGAGATGCTGAGAGTGCAACTGTTTTATGCCCTCTGTTGGGATTTATATTTGAGCTTGTATTCTGATTGGTTGTCAGGCTCCCATGGCGCCATGCAGGGGCAACTCTGTAGGCTGTCCTGAGTCCCAGGCTTGGTTGAGCCTGGCTGCATGGTGATGTAATGAAAGGGCTTTGGGCAATTCCTTTTGAGCTTTACCTGGAGTGGATCTTTGTTATGTAAAATAGAGTGGCCTAGGCCAGAGTAATGGTCCATTAGCAAAGGTGGGAGTGGGGCTGAGTTTCAGCCTCTCTGAGTTTCTACTTTTCTTTTTAGGGGAAATATATTCTTCCTTTTTAGTATATCCTAAAATATTTCATTTTCCTAGGAGAGGGGAGGGTTTTAACTCCCAACACCTCTTTCCATCTTTGGAAGAGTATTGAATCCTTCCTTGTCCAACTGAGAGATTTTGTAAGTTGGAGAAGCTGCTCTCATAATCTCCTCCTCGTCTTCTCTGAAGACTCAGTTACAGGTTGCAGTCAAGTATAATTTTGAGATTGTTTTCATAAACATGTATTTATTTACAAATAACTCAAGATGGCAAATGTCTCACACACATTGACACACACACACACAGACACAGAGCTTTGTAACACTGCTATTCTTTGATTATGTAAAGATCTCCTGCTGGAGAAGGGGGTTGGACTAGATGACCTCCAAGATTCGTTGCAGGCCAGCCCTAGATTGTTGTGTTACTTCAAAGAGTCTTCTGAAGCCAGGGTTTGTGTCCTTCCTTCCTCTCCTTTTTTTCTCTCTCCCTCCCTCCCTCCTTCCATGTATTTATCTATCCATCCATATATCTCATTCACTTTCTCCATTCTCCCTCTCTTTCTTTCTCTCTTTCTCTCCCTCTTTCTTTCTTGCTCTTTCTTTCTTTCTTTCTTTCTTTCTTTCTTTCTTTCTTTCTTTCTTTCTTTCTTTCTTTCTTTCTTTCTTTCTTTCTTTCTTCTCTTGCCCCCCCCTCTCTGTCTCACACACACACACACAGACATAGAGAGTGGGGGAGAGAGGGGGGAAGATAGGGACCCAGCCTTTTTGCTATCCCCCACTGTCCCCCTTCCCTTCTCAGGCCAGGTGAGGGAGGGGAGGGTGAGGGGCAGGGCCAGCTGCTTCAGGCAAGTTGAAGAGGTGTCGACCAAGCACGGGAGAGTAGAAGCCTGGGAATGGCGGCTCTCGGCTCAGCTGGCCTGAGGGGGTCCTGCAGGCATATCTCGACAAGGGGGCCGAGAAGACCCAGGACATCAGCCCACCCACCTGTTGGCTGGCTGGGCCAGGCTGGGCTGGAGGAGGCACATCCAATGGGAAAAGTAAGAAAACATGATCCGGGAGGGCGGGCAGGCAGACGGATGTCCCAGGGCTGTTGCACATTTGCACTGCATCAGTAGTGGCAGCACAGACAGTGCGCATGTCCAACAGCTCTGGGACATTTGCCCGATCTGCGCCAGAGCCACCACAGGGTAGGGAAAGCTAGGAGAGCGACTGGGACAAGCGCCAACTTGATTTAAGGGGTGTGGCCAACCAGGGGTGACCACCTGTTCACTCGAGCCAGTGAGAACCAGTTGAATACCACCTCTGCGTGAGCTGCAGTTGGAGTGGCCCCTTGTCCTCAGGGCCTCAGTCTCAGCTCAGGCGCTCTTTCTTTGTATCGGCCCCCTGAAACGGCTTTGGGAACTCCATTGCAGCTCTCGGAGGTTAATTCCCTTTGGACTTTTGGCAGGGTTATTCGATATAAATATGTCATTGCTCTAAAGGCTGCTCAAATAAACATTCTTGGGAAGAGCAGCCCCATCTTGTTGGATTTCCAGGTCTTTGAGACCTTGTTTGAGTTCACTAAGGGCACTAACTCATCCCCCATCCTTAAAAGCCCTTCCCTGCAGAAGCCACAGGGGCTGAGTACCAATGAGTAGTTGTGTGTTCATTTTCCCCAAAAGAACAATCCTGTGAATTGAGTTGGGCTGAGAGATTGGCCCCAAATCCCCCAGCCTGTTTCATGACCAAGGCAGGTCTTGAACTCACAGCCTCTTGGTTTCTACTTCAAGGGATGGTTCCCTTACATACTTAGCAACCTTGGCACAATCCTTCACCATTAAAGTTCTTGTATGAGATACTATAATTTATGAAATGCTAAAATCCAGATATTTTTCTACTACTTTTTAGTCATACAGTTGTTTCTAGGAGAAATCAGAAATATTTTTCCGGAAAGTTGATAATGTTTAAATAACATAAAAGTATATTTGCCTGAGAATTGTTATAAATCTTGTATAATAGCGAATTATCAACACTATTATATTAATGATAACATAGAAAAATTGATGACTTAACGACAAAAAGTTGTATCTTCCCATTTTCATGACAAAGATTAAAAAAACTAAAGATTATTTGGGTACCATTTTTAAATCAGTTTTTATCCACTTAATTATCATACCATCCATCCCTCACTTAACTGGGTTTCTGATCACATCACAAAATTGTTTGTTAATCTTTCCTGAGATCGAGTTATATCAGCAGTATTTCCATAATGTATTTGGGAAATGAAATAATATGTGAGGATGACCTGCATAGAGCGCATAAGTTATATCTCCCCCTTTCCCACAATCCATTTAGAAAGGGCCGTGATAGGAGGGAATGACTTTTGGGGGGGTGGAGGAGAGATTCTGCCTGGGGAAGAACCAGAGAAGAAGAGGACACCTACAGCTGCATTAAGAAAAAGGGTCAGTGGGAGATTTGTACTTTCTGACTCCCCCAATCCTGTCAGTGCAGCATTACAGCGAAGTGGGCCAAGCTCAGGTTTCCTGTCTGGGCTTCCTGGGAGAGGATGACCCTGACAATTTTCCTCTTCAGAAATCCGTCTTTCTGATAAGCAACCTGTTGCTTTCAGGGAGTTCATAAATCTCCTTTTTTCTGTTGTTCAACTATATTTTGTCAAAATCTATATTGTCAAAATATGATCAACATTTTTTTGTGAACTTTTTTCCTTCACTTGTAAGATAGTGGTAACACCTATTTTCCTAATGAAGCATGTCTGTAAACTAGACAACTACGGAAGAAAGATTCAAATGTGAAAAAGCATCTGGGATAAGAAACAAAGTTTTGTGCTTTTAAAATTGCTGCATGTTCCCATTCTAGTTCCATCCTTTCCTGGAGAAGAATGAGTTTGTCAATATTTCGGAGTTTAAACTCTACATGGACCCAAATGGAGAGGTAGCAGCAGATCTGTTCATTTTCGGCTACTTGGTTCTTCCCAGGGATGATCCCAGGGAAGAGACTGTGGCGTATTTTGTAAGACAGAGACTTTCTATCAACCAAGATTATCTTTCATGGTTAAAGGTGAACAACAAGGTAGGAGAAAATTTTGCTGTCTTTCCTCTGTTTCCAAAGCCTGAGGTCCCATTTCAAGAGGGCTGATGCTATTCCCCAAAGGTGGTTGATCTTCACCGAGAATTGAATCTGGGCGGTAGAAACTGGATTTTTTCACTTAGGCTGCTTGGAAGGCTTCTATGTTGTTCCATTTTGTGGACCATGTACAATTAAGGGTCTCCATCAAACGGGTGAGAAACCCACAAGGGCTGGGGAATATTTCGCTAGTAGCTTCTGGCTGTTTGCTCCTTGTGCCCAGAAGAGCAACAAAGGTGGCAATTCTGCTGACCGGGGCCTGAATCCAGCCTTCGACTGTATCGGATGGGATTGAATCGTGATTGGATGGAGGTCCTTTTGCCCCCATTGGGGGAAAGAGGCTTCTTCTCGTCCTGCTTGGGGAAAAATTCCCCCTGAAGGGGCAGCTCCATAATCTGGGAGGCTCTTAAGGATGCCAGACCTGGCCAGAGCTCCCCATGCCTCCCTTCCACCCTCCCTGGGATGGAGCAATGGGCCTTCTGCTCCTAGGAAGCAGCTCCAAGGCTTTCAGTTCACCTGAAATTATCAAGATTGTTCTGATATCACACCTTAAAATTATGGGTTTAAGAAGAGGGGAGAAATGCGCGTTAATGGGGTCATGAGAAGGAATCGACCAGTTATCACTTAATGCTGAAATGTTTTCTCAGTTCCATCCAGGGATGGGATTCAAATTTTGTAACAACCAGTTCTGTGGGCGTGGTTTAATTTATGGGTGTGGCTTGGTGGCCATGTGACTGGGTGGGCTGTGCTTTGGCATTTGCTGGAGGAGCATCTCCCCATGCGCATGTACCCTCCCGGCCAGGCCACAATTGCTGGTTATGAGAGGCGGAGGAGGAGGAGGAGGCGGCGAAGGAGGAGGAGGCGGAGGAGGAGGAGGGTCACCTGTTCAGCCTGTCTGGATTCCAAAAACAAGAAATGAAAGAAGTAACAAAGAGTCTTTCCCGGCACAGTGAAAAGTTTGCAACTTCCTCTCCAATGGGGAAACGGGTGGCTCTGGGCAGCAGAGAAGCAGTCTGCTTGAATCCTGTTTCTCTCTGCCACCCTGAGCTGTGCCAGGAAAGACTCTCTTGCTCTCCCAGCAGTAGGAGGACACGAGACTCGCCACATCTCTTGCAGTACAGCGAAATGTAGGTCAGGTCCCCACCAGTCTGCATTTCGCCCCCCGCCTGGATTCACTGCAGATACTGGGCCTTCCCTGCTGGGGGTGAGGGCGGTGTGTGGTGGCAGCAAAAGGCAAGTGGGGTGGGGGTTTAAAAGTGACTGGCAGTGGGAAATAGGCAACTGGGCCCCGGAGTTTGCAGAGCCTCACTCACCCAGAGAGATCAGGCAGGGCCACAGCGGAGGCATGCAGCAATGGCTGGCCTGTTGAGTGGGCAAAAGCAGGCTGCAGGCAATGCCACGCATGCACGATAAGGACTGATTGGGTGCGGAGGGGAGGGGCAGGTGGAGAGGGGAGGGGCCAGTCAGTGGTGAAAGTTGCCGGTTCTCCAAACTACGCAGAATCATAACAACCGATTCTATAGAATAGACAGAACCAGTACAATCCCACCACTGGTTCAATCTCTCCAGACTTTTCTATTTAATGAAGGCCTTTTTTTTTTTTGGCAATGTGAGATGCCAAAAGCAAAAGAGAGGAACTAAAGGAAGAATCTTCCAGAAGTTTTATCTCCAACCATTTGGAAATAGTGAGAGATTTTGTCTTTACTTAAGTGAAGACCAGAGGCTAATATCTAATATCTTGTCTAATATCAATTTTTACCTCCATTTTCCATGGACGGAGAGTCCTAACACATTTCCTTTGGCAATCTTTTTTTTTTCTGCTCAGTCGTTTCCTCAATCTGAATGTGTGGAAAGTTGTTGTCCTGGATTTGTCAAGAGGGCTCGAGAAGAAGAGCCAGTTTGCTGCTATGACTGCGTTCCTTGTCCGGAGGGAACCTTCTCCACTCAGAAAGGTGGGTGACACTAGAGGAAAATGGGAGGCCTGGTGGAACTGGATCCATCCAGACCATTGTCATGAAAGTGTGAATTAAAAAAGATTTTGAAGCATAATTGATTTCCGGTTTATTTCCAAAATGCCCCATTTCTTCTCTAAACAGAAGAGCAAAAAGACTGTCAAGGAAGGGCTGGATAGGGAGAGGTGGCAGTGGAAGATTGGGCAGGATTTACTACTGCCAGAGAAAATATTTCTTCTTTTTAGCTTGGATGTGTCTTTCCTTCCACATTTACTTCTCTAGGAACACCCGAGTTCCTTGAAACACGAGGAATTGTTTTAGGTCCAGCTCCTGAAAGGAGTATTGCAATGCAGTCTACATGGGTTCCCTTTGAGGAACACTGAAAAGGTATTGCTGATATACGTGATACACAATGTGGTGGCATGGTTAGTGATTCGTGTATTTGGCTGCACCCATATCACCACTGCTCCAATGGCCATTCCAAATTATTTGCAGCAGTCACTTGATCTGCCAGCATCCTCTGAGGCAAGTATGACAAGAATTGACACCTGACAGATACGTTTCTCTAGAAAGACTAATTGATTCATTATTTACCTTTAGTAATGGAGGTTCCTATCAATATTCTGAACATTACAAAGGAAATCTTTCAAGTCCTAAGCCTTCACTCAATTTCATAGCCTGTCAAAAATATACCATAGCTATATTTTTTAACAAGTGATACACTTATCTTCTGTCTCTGGAGATATTTAGAAATCCATCCCAGAAAATGCTCTCAATAATCACTAGTTGCCAAAGAATGTACAATATATCTTGAAATGCAAAGGACAAAGAAATATGCAGTTGGATTTTTCCCCCCCTCAGATACAGAAAAATGCACCAAGTGTCCAGATGATAAATACCCAAATAAAGAAAGAGTCCAATGTATCCCCAAAGTGATAACCTTCCTGTCTTATGAAGAACTTCTGGGCATCATCCTGGTCTCTTTTGCCCTATTCTTGCTCATAACCACAAGCCTTGTTTTAATCATCTTCATTAAATACCGAGAAACTCCCCTTGTCAAAGCCAACAACTGGGACCTCTCCTACATCCTCCTGGTCTCCCTCCTGCTTTCCTTCTTGTCTTCTTCTCTCTTCATTGGTCAACCAAAGAAAGCCACCTGCCTTCTCCGACAAACGGTTTTCAGCATCATCTTCTCGGTCCCTGTTTCTTCTCTCTTGGCCAAAACCATCACGGTGGTGCTGGCTTTCCTGGCCACAAAACCAGGAAACCGAGTGAAGAGATGGTTGGGGAAGAGCTTGGCCAACTCCATCATACTGTCTTCTTCTGGTGTCCAAGTTATCATCTGCTCCATCTGGCTGGGAGTTTCTCTCCCCTTCCCTGACTCTGATCTCCACTCCCAGCCTGGAGAGATCATCCTGCAATGCAACCAAGGGGCCGTTGTCATGTTCTACGTCACCCTCAGCTACATGGGCTTCCTGGCTGCCGTCTGCTTCACGGTGGCTTTCCTGGCCAGGAATCTGCCTGGGGCCTTCAACGAAGCCAAGCTGATCACTTTCAGCATGCTGGTCTTCTGCAGTGTTTGGGTGACTTTTGTGCCCACCTACCTCAGCACCAAAGGGAAACACATGGTGGCTGTGCAGGTCTTCTCCATTCTGGCCTCCAGTGCTGGTCTGCTGGGCTGCATCTTCGTCCCCAAGTGCTACCTTATCCTTCTGAGGCCAGAGCTGAACACAAAGGAGCATCTCACAGCCAGAACAATTGTAAAAACATAAGACATAACACATGACATTTAAAGAATTGTAAAATTTCCTTTTATCTCAAAGTAGACACTAACTATTTCATCTTAGATAATGTGTAGGAATCAAAGAAATGATGTCTACATTTTTCAATGGGAAAAGTTTGAAGGACTGTAATCCTTGCAACTCTCTACATCTCAATAAATCTTGCTAAAGGGAACTCTGAAAATCATTCAGAGGAATTTGTTATTCAGCCACTGCCAATGAATTTGACACCTTATTCATACTGAGAGCAGCCAATAGTGTATCTGTGAGAGAATAAATAGGAAAAGTGGTAAGATAGCTGGTGTGGGAGCCGAGCTCCAACTATGTTGTTTGACAATCTCCATAAGAGCCAATGGCCATCCCACCAAGCCAGAGAAGGTGGAGGCTTCCAGGTCCTCTTGCTTAGATGTTTTCATCCAAGGAGACCTAGTTAGCCACAATTTTTGTTGCTAAGTAAGTTCTGTGTCATTTTACCAACTTTTTTGCCTCAGTTGTGATGCAAATGAGTGTGGTGTTTAGTTAAATCATGCGGTTGTTAAGCAAGTCTTCCAGTGACCCCAATGTCCCCAAGGTACTGCAAGTCTCATAAATACATGCCTGAGTTTTTGTCACGTGACCATGACGTTAGTATGATTGGAATGATTGTTAGTATGAAGACTGGTCATAAGTCACTCTTCTCAGTGCCGTTGTAACTTCAGTCATCAAACAGATTTTTGGAAGTGGCCAGGAAAGCAGGGAACAGGGTGGGGTTAGGAGGAGAGGAGACCCCCTCAGCCTCACACAGGTGCAGGGTTGGAGGTATTAACCTCCTTGAAGATGGGCAAAGAGAAAGGCCACCCATTGAGCCATTGCACCCTCCGTGTCCTGGCCAAGCAGGAGATCCCACAGGGCTCCAGTTGCAACCAGGGTCTTTTTATCCAGGGTGATTTGGGTGGGACCCTGGGTGGATGAGGGGAAGGTCCAGGGAGGAAGGAAGGTTGTCCCCCACATTCACTGCAGGACCTTCAGGGACGGACAGGTTGCTATCAGGTTGGTTTTCATTCACCTGCTTCAACTTCCAATTTTAGGGATTGTTTCGGTCTGATACAGCTGCTGCTTTGGGACTCCCCCTTGCCTCCCCATTTTGGAGGGTGGGTGGGCCCTTGACTTCCCCCCAAATGGCCCAATGTGCACAGAAAAGTGTAGAGGAGACCCAGCCTGAGACCCAGGGGAGGATTGGCTCTCTGGGAAGGGGCCCTGAGCCCACTGAGGGTCTCCATCTGCAGGGAGCCCTTTCAGGAGCGCAGGAAACCTGGGCATGAACTAGCCAGGATTGCTCCTTCTTTCATCACCACATCTCAGCCTTGTTTCCTTTCAGCCAGAAAAGCATATTTGCTTCCCACAGATGAATTTCCAAATCTGGAGCTCTGAAACTTGGAGCCGAGTCCTTCTTCACGGGATCATTCCCAGCCCTGCAGAGGAGCCTCTTCCCCCCTATGATGAAGGGAAAGGCTGGGGATTTATTTCTTCCTCCCTCTTGGCTCCCCAGGGAGTTTTCCAGCTGCCGCCTTGTAAACCAGTCCAGTGAATGGAAAAATACAAGGAATAACGCAGAATTATGTCCTGTCCTGAGCCAGGAAGCCCTGAATGTGGAGAATTCCTGGCTTGGCCTAAGATTTAGGCCTTGATTGTCCCTGCATAATTTCAGGCTCTGGCCCTCCTGCTCTCATGGCCGCTTTCCCCCTTGACAGGTTTCTTTCAAAAGGGGACACATCAGTCCTGCAAGACTCATTTCAGTCCATTTCCAGGTGGACAATTTCAAATAAATCCTCATTTTAATCCCCTTTGACCCAGGCAGCTGCATGGACGCCCCCAAAATCCAAGGCCTGAATGGCCCCTTCAGTCTTCTCTGGTATTAGAAATCCCTCTTAAATTCTAAGATTCCTTCCTCCCTCCTCTCATCAAAGCCATTGCTTAAAAGTGGGGAGGGATCCAATGTCCAGAACAGAACCGGGTGGCCAAATTCAGGAGTTGAGGGGGTCGTTTCCAGTGGAGGAAACCTCCTCGGGGTCATCTTGTTAGCCAGCTAGATCAGAACCGCTGGTGCCTGTTGCCCTTCATCCCACACTTGCCAATGAAGACGACTGGCATTCCTCCATTAGACCTTTGTCACCTGGAAAGCATCCACCCACCCCAAGAAAGCAACCTGGGGGGAATATCTAAGGTGACTCTTTCTGAGTAGCACTTCCTGAATCCGAGACTGAGCTCTTCCCTCCTTGAATCGCCTGCCATGAGCCCAGTTCTCCAGGGGTCTCCAAAAGCGGGGAAAAGACCTCCCAGGACCTGCAGAGTCCTGCAGGCATGGAATGGCCTCCCTGGGAAGGTGGAGGGTTCATCCCACCTGGATGTTCCTAAGGAGGGGCTGGACAACCACGGTGGGGGCGGCCTTCGCAGCCACACAGCCAGGAAACCACCCGAGGAGGCGGCTGGGGAGAAGCGCGGCCAGTTCTGTCTCCTTCTCTGGCTCTGGAGCTCCCCTTCCCCCCTGGGCCACCTGGGTGGGAGCCTCTCCTCCTCTCCCAGCCTGCAGGGATCCTCCTCCTCCTGCTCTGGGCGATGGGGCTGCCCTGGGTGGCTGGCGCTAACTGCCCCCCTGCCCCCCATCTTCTCTGCTCCCCCTCCTGTCTCAGACCCCCAGTTCTCCCTCCTGGGCCAAGGGGTGCCTTGGAGTGAAACCCCCCAACGGCTGGAGACCTGGGACACAGGGAACCCCAAGGGCACCTTCAGAGCCTCGGAGGTGGGGAGGCCAAAGGGGCCACAGAACCTACTATAAGCACCGCATCCCCACAACCAGAAGACCTGGGGCCTCCAGGAGCCCCCCAACCCCTTTCTTGGGGGGCCTGGCAAGAAGAGACGTGGGGCGCCCAACACAGGGCAGCCTGGAGAAGCCCTTGAGGCAGCCTCAAAAGGCAGCCCTGAGACCTCCAGGAAGGAAAGACGAATGACGCAGAGAGTCCTCTACTTACGACCGCCATGGAGTCCCACCACTTGTGTTGCCCAGGGAGATGTCTGTTAAGTGGGCTTTAATCCACTTGATGACCTTTCTGGCCCTGTTTGCTAAGCAAATAGCTGCAGACGTTAAGTGAGCCAGATGGTTCTTAGGCATATCCGGCTTCTCCACTGACTTTGCTTGCCTGAAGGTCACAAAAGGGGATCACGTGACACCCTCCCAGGACACTGTGGCCTTCATAAGTGTGAGACGGTTGTTTAAATGTAAATCCTGGGACCCCAGGGAGGCTGCCAGGGCTGCAAGGGTGGAAAGAGGCCCTAAGTCACTTTTTTAGTGCCACTGTGGCGTTGAATGGTCACTAAACAGAACATTGAAGGTCGAGGACCCTCTGCCCAGGAAAGAGTGAAACCGTCACAGTAGGGAGGGAAGAGGAGGATTCCCTAATAAGCCCTGGCAGAGCTGCAGGGAAGTTTCTCCCGGCCTCCTCCTCCTCCTCCTCCTCCTTCCACCCGATTCCCCTCCTGCCTCTTTTCCCTCCATCCATCCATCTTCCTCTTCTGCTTCCCTGGGAAATAAACGGCCTTGAAGCCCCTTCGGGGTTCTGAGGGAAATGAGCTCAGGCACAGGTAGAGATTTGGGGGGGGGGGCAGAGCTCTGGGGCTTCAGTCTGACCTCCCTGATTTTGGGGTCTCCTTTCACCTGGAAAGCCGTTTCCTGACTTCTGAAAGGATCAAGAGACTCTCCTCCAGCCTTGGCTCTTCCTTCTGGCTGGGACCAGGAGCTGGTGGGCTGCACACCTGCCAGGTGCAAAGCTGGCACACCAGTCTCGGATATTGGCAAGAGATGCAAACTGGGGTTCCCTCCCCCCTATTTGCTGCCCCCCTGCCCTGGACCCCCATGCAGAAGTTCCCCCCACCTGCCCATCAAGGCCAGAGGGAGCCCCCTCCATGGGGCGCCCCACTTCCCAGAGCAGGAGGAGGAAGAAGCACCTGGTTGCCCCAGGGGGAAATTGGCAGCAGGGGCCCAGGCCTCCCTCCCCTCCCCACTGCAGCCCACTAGCCCCTAGGAGGGCCCCTCCCTCAGAGGTGGGCTTTCCAACAGCACCTGAGCTTCCCAGACCAGATGGGGTGGGGGCTCCCCCTGCCTCCCTCTCCCCCAGCCCCCCTCCCTCCCTGCCCTCACTAGGGAGGGGGCAGACCCCGGCAGACCCCCGCCTCACAGCACAGCCCCCTGCCAAACCCTCCCCGAATCCAGCCCATTGGAGGTCGCTTGACTGGCAAGGAGGAAGCCAGGCCCAAGAGGCCCCTCAGCCTCGGCCAGATGGGTGGGAAGGTGGTCCGGAAGCCCCCAGGGGAGGCCGGCCCAGAGATCTTGGCCAGGCTGCTCAGAAGCAGTTGCCATTGTCTCTTTCCCAGGGCTCTGAGAGAGCGGCTGGCCCAGAGCGTCCTAGCTTGCTTGGCTCCACAGGCAGCACTGGAACTCAGGGCCCCCCAGGACTGAACCCCCACCCCACCCAACTGACTCCAGGGGATCCACACCACCCACTGAACCTGGTCTCTTCCCCAGTGGCTGCATTCACACCTGCACCTCTTAACCATGGTTTGTTTCCGGAAATTGAACCTGTTGGCTGAAGAGTCAGTGGATGATGGGAACTCAGAAGAAAATGAATTCCTGGAAGAGAAGCTGATCAAGAGGAGGTACACAGGCAGGCCTCGACTTCCAAACCTTCATTTAGTGACCGATTCAAGTTACAACTGCACTGAGAAATGGGACTTAGGACCATTTTGCACAATTAATGAGCTTTGCAGCATCAAATGCAGAGATCAGAATTCAGAATTGGCCATTGTTTCATGTTTATGACAGTACCAGCATCCCAGGGCCATTGTGATCCCCTTTTATGACCTTCTGACAAGCAATGGGGAAGCCAAATTCACTTAATGACCGGGTTCCTAACTTACCAACTGCAATGATTCATTTAATGACTGTGGCAAGAAAGGCCATCAAATGAGGCAAAACTCACTTGATAGATGTCTCACTTAACAACAAAAATGTTGGGCTCAGTTGTGGTCATAAGTTGAGGACTACCTGTATTGGGGACCCCTTTCTTCTGGCGAGGACCCTGTTCACACAACACGCTTGACCAGGCCATGATCCTCGCAGCCCCCCTGAGAGAAGCCAGAGGTCCACATGGAGCCTCCTCAAGGCCGGTGAGAAACCTTGGATGACCATAGCCCCCCTCCTCCCTCCTTTGGGGTCTCCCTGGGACAAACCCAGAAGTTGGGGTGGGCTCATTCCTGACCCAGGAGGTGCTTCCTCCCCTCTGGGCCTCACCCGGCTTTGGTCAGACACAGCTGTGAACCTCCTGGAGGAGGAGAGAGTCTCATCGCACATCAACCTGGCCCTGAAAAGCCACAGCTTGAACCCGGAGCCACCCAGGATCTGGTCTGCAGGCCCTGAGAGCAGAATTTGAGGGACGTTCAGGGGGAGAACTTCCAAGCGGTGGACCTGGGATACGGGCTTTCCTCTGCTCCTCCCTGCCAGGGTGGGCCTGCCTGTCCCTTCATTTCCCCCCCACACTCAGCCCCCCACAGTTCCCCCTTCTGGGCCAAGAAGTCCATATCAATGTCCCCCCCAGTGAAGAAACATCCTCCCTGAACAACGGATGCAACTAAACCAGGAACAAAGGAGTTCCAACAGCACCTTCAAACCCTTTGGAGGTTTTTTGGTATAGAAAGTCTCGGCCCCAGAAATTGGGAAGGTCAGAGGGGTCCCTCCCCCCCAATAGAAGATTCCCACAACAGAGGAAGAGCAACCAGATCTCCAGAAATCATGTCACTAAAAATCAGGTTGCACCATCCACCACACTGTGGGCATCACTGCCATCTTTGTTGCGTTTCCCCGTGATAAGATGGGTGGCCAGTAAATTGAATGGATAGATAGATAGATAGATAGATAGATAGATAGAGAGAGAGAGAGAGAGAGAGAGAGAGAGAGAGAGAGAGATGGATGGGTGGGTAGATATAGATAGATGATAGATAGAGATATAAAGATAGAGATAGATATGGGTGGATAAATAGAGAGATAGGTAGGTAGATAGATATAGATAGATAGATAGATAGATAGATAGATAGATAGATAGATAGATAGATAGATAGATAGATAGACAGACAGACAGACAGATAGATAGATAGGGATGGATGGGTGTATATAGATGATAGAGATAGATAGAGATGGATATGGATGGATAAATATAGATAGATAGATAGATAGATAGATAGATAGATAGATAGATAGATAGAGATAGACAGATAGACAGACAGACAGATAGATAGATACCGTGTTTCTCCAACAATACAGCCTCCACCAATAGGCCCAGCATGATTTCTAGGCATGAGATGAAATAAGCCCCACCCCCAAAATTTAGGCCTATTTAAACTATGCGTTTCCCCACCAATTCTGACATCATTCACTAGAACTACACGAGGTGAAGAGAAATGGGGGGGAAGGGCAGGGGTGGGTGGGGAGAAAACTTGCCTTTAGGAGTGCCCTGCAGGTAGCCTAGGCTAGAATACCCTGATCTACCAATAGAAGATCAGCCGATAGAAGCTCCCTGAAGACAGAGTCTCCAGTAACTTTGGGGAGAGGCATGGCTGCCCCTGTCCCCTCACCATTAGGCAGTGTCTTTTGGGTGATAGAAGCTCCCCAAGGGGAGTCACCAGCCACTTCGATTGGGTTAGTGCACAGATACACACTCCCCTCGCTGCAAGGCTGCTTCTATCGGCCGACGAGAGCTTCCTGAAGGCAGAGTCCCCAGCTGCTTTGGGGCGACGTGTAGCTGCCCGTGTCCCCTTGACATTAGGCAGTGTCTTTCGGGCAATGGAAGTTCCCCATGGGCAGTCACCAGCCACTTTGATCAGCTGGTAGAAGCGGCCATGGGGTGAGCGCACACACACACACACCTGTCACCATGAGGCCGCTTCTATTGTCCAATGAAAGCTCCCTGAAGGAAGAGTCCCCAGCCGCTTTGAAGCATGGCGTGGCTGCCCCTGTCTCCTCGCCATTAGGCAGTATCTTTCAGGCGATGGAAGCCCCAAGGCCACTTCTCCCGGCCGATTGAAGTGGCTGGTGACTGCCCTTGGAGAGCTTCCATTGCCTGAAGGACATTGCCTAATGGTGAGAGGGCATGGGCAGCCATGTCTCACCTCCAAGCGGCTCGGGACTCTGCCTTCGGGGAGCTTTCATTGGTCGATAGAAATGGCCTCGTGGTGAAGTACTTGCATATGGGCCGCTCTAGGTGGGGGAGGAAATTAAGTCACCCCCCAAAAAGATGGCCTCGCCGTTTTTTCGGGGGTTAAAAAATAATAAGGCCCAGACTTATTTTGTGAGAAACATGGTAGATAGATAGATAGATAGATAGATAGATAGATAGATAGATAGATAG